>BQNB010050067.1:28760-41704 GCA_026074375.1 Tanacetum coccineum | reverse complement strand
TATCTTTGTGTTCATTTGCCTATTAGGTTTAGTACCCAATCATATTCACATCCTGGTCATATTCAAATATAATTCATCAAACGTTTTTCAATAATCCATTCTAGCCTCGTTGGGACATAACGACCCGGGAACACTCTATACTGCTTCCGGTTTTCTTGATCTCGCGTGATTTCGTCCCTTGGTGTATTTATGTCATATATAGACTCCCTTGGTGTATTTTTATATAGATAGGTTTTAAGGGATGAGCTCGCGTGTGAGTCAGGAACCGTGAATATGGGTCTCTGGTATATGAAGGATTCTGGTTTTGAACTAACCAGATTTTCGGATGCTGATTATGCGGGATGTAAAGACACCTTCAAGAGTACTTTCGATGAAGCTTAATTCTTAGTTGAAAAGCTAGTTAGCTGGTCCTCAAAGAAACAAGACTGTACGGTATTGTCAACCGCGGAAGCAGAATATGTGTCTTTATCTGCTTGTTGTGCCCAATTCCTTTGGATGCGGACACAGTTAACGGATTATGGCTTTTACTTCAACAAGATTCCAATATATTATGATACGAAATTAGCCATAGCCATATCCTGCAATCCGGTCCAACACTCGAGAACTAAACACATCATTGTCCGCTACCATTTCATAAAGGATCACGTGGAAAAGGGTACGATTGAACTGTATTTTGTCAAGATGGATTACCAACTGGCCGACCTCTTCACCAAAGCTCTTCTAGTGGATCGATTTAACTATTTGGTTCATCGCCTTGGTATGCAGAGCTTGTCTCCAACGGAACTTGAACGTCTTGTAAAATCTCAGTAATTCTGTTAGCCTCAATTTATTGAGTCGAACAAGGAAGCTCGGTCACTCTACGATGGAGCTTCGGTCTTTAATTAGTTAATGTTGTAACAGAATAATATCGAGAATCGGGCTCGATAGATAATCTAATATTGTATATGTTTTGGGATTAATCCCAAACAAAACCCGAGCCCGGATCCTAGTTAAATATCCAGCGCGTCACATTAAATGTGTAGGGGTGTATATATATTTAGATATTTTCTAAATATCTAAATATATATAGATATTTTCATTTTAGAAAATATCAAAATCTTTTTCATAATATCTAATTTCTTTTCCAAAAAAATTTCTTTTCCATTTTTTTCTCTCAACTCTCTCAACTCTCTCTCATTTCGTCTCTCTCTCTCTCTAGTTTTCTGGATTCGTGTTCGGGTTATGTTATGAAGTGAAGTGTTAAATCGGGAACCTACAAATTCTTTATATATATTTTATCAGAAAAACAAAATATAAAATTATAAAACCTATAAAAGGAAAATTTAAAATCATAAAATTTCAAAAATACCAAAAATAATCTTCTCTGACATGTCTCTCGATAATCGATAACATTTACGCACCTAGAAATGTTGATTAATATTAACACGGGTGAATAAATGAAGTTCGAGCGAGAGTTTCAAATGCTTTCAAAACATGTCATTTCAAAAAAAAATTCTACGAGTTCTAAGTAAATGTTAGCTTAGGACTCGGACTCCAAAGAAAGGAAAATGTTCATTTATGTGCATTTATCCTAAACAACGGGAAGTTCATATCTTCTCGGTCTTGAGCAATGTCATACAAACATTCAAAGTTTGTGAATGCTCAAGAGAAGCACCAAGGAAATGGTAATTAATAAGATAAATATAAAATTATTTTCTTGTTGATCACAATTTTTCAAGATATTTTCAAAAAGAAATTTTCAAATTCTTTCAAAATTATGTGCTCAACAAACTCCCACTCCAAGTTTTTACTCTAATCTTTTATTGAGGGGGAGTATAATAATAAGTTTCAGTTTGTATGCTCTTATGTTCTCCCAAGACTTAGTTAGACTCATGTGAATTACCAGACATTAACTTGTTTTTAATTTACTAATATTTCCAAAACTGTCAACACTTATGCATTTTTTTAGGGGGAGAATAGTAATTAAAAAGTTATCAATAAAGCTTAATATGGATACGATTTTTAATATATAAGTGCGTTCCCAAACCTCGCATGTGCAAAACTCTTTCATAATATGGTGCATATGTGTAGGAGAGCTTTTTGGTAACTCTAAAAACTCTCAATGTGTCATAAATGATTTCTCAGACACGTTGATTGATTTTTTAATGGTTTTATGGATCTTCATGGCAATACCCAAAGACCGACCAACTGTTGTCTCTCAAGAAGTTATAAGGCGGTTAAGGTTAGGTATATTCGCTTCATGATCCAGCCAGAACCAGAGGGATCTACCCAGGAATACTCCGTTAGATAGAGTAGAAATCCTAGGTATGATTGAAAAAAAGGTGTAAAGTGAGATCGGGAAGAATGTTATCCAAGGCATGAGTTATCACTGAAACAATCCTAACAAGGTGATAATGAGGACGCGTTGGTTTAAAATTAAAGGGGTTGAAGAATTAAAAAGAATTGTAAGGATAAAGGGTGAAAAGAAAGAAGCCCTCCATACAACCTTAGGCAGAAACCAGGTCAATGCATAATCTATCGGAAATCACAAAGATGATTATGATACTGAAGACAAGTCATCATGGACCCAGTGATGCAAGGCACAACCCATCCCAGCTACTCAGGCTTCTCTTAAAAGAAGTTTGTTTCATTTCTCACAGAGATCAACATGTTTCTATCGGCTTTCTCATTCCGAGATCGTTGATACTGAAAAGGTGGCAGTCCGCTCCAGCCTCCGATTACCAAATAACAAATGTGCACTTATATAGTCTAAAGCTAACGAGATCCATCAAAAATCTCACTAGGACACAAATTCCAATATACAAAATGTCATACAACATTTGGTATCAAAGAGTCATACGCATTATCCTTGTTGTAATTGCCAGAACATTTAGAGTGATACTCTTTAGTATTCATAGTGATGAATGGAAATCCTTCCAAAGTCATCATCAAACAGCTATGCGGTAGGTGACTTGCGAGATTCTAAATGAATCAAGCTTGTGTAAACTGGATATCGATTTTAGTCCAGTATATGAATTGACGACTCAATCAGAAAGATAGTAACTATCTGATTCACTCTTACCGTGTTGTCTGCTTTGAGACGCTCTGGTAACGAGAATGGCTAGTGCAGCTGCGAAACCCTGTCAAGGAGATTTTTTTGAATTCTACCTAATCACAGGCAGTATTTATACTAATTAACGGGGAACCATGGTTATTGCAACCGTATTAGACGAAGTGACAAAGATACTTTCATCCATGTATGTTTATCACTAACCTATACTTGCAGGTTTCTCGATGGTAGCAGATTCTGGTCCATGTCGAGTTAAGATTTAAGACCTCATGCTCAATTGACAAAGATAAATACATGATGAAAGCTCAAGCATATGTGTCAAAGTCTTCCGTAATCTCTGAGGTACAAGCACTTCCTCAAAAGAACATTTTTGACAAGATTACCAAACAATAACAAAGATATATCTCACAAGTGAATCAAGTACTACTCCTTCCATGATGAGGTACAAGTAATCATGTTAAAGAAAATATTGAGGGAGATTGTTAGCAAGCTTTCAAGACCTTGAGCATGAGGGTGAAGATACAAGATCGCAAGGAGGCATAAAGATTCAAGGATAAAGATTCAGAGATCTCAGTAGTCAAGACAAATCATGGCCAAAGACCATGATATCAGTATTTTGTCAAAGAATATCAAGTTAAAGATCAAGATCAATGATCACAAGCGTGCAAAAGGAACTTCAAAAGAATTCCCAAGTCTACAAGGTTCCAAGACTCAAGACGTCACAAGAAGTGAAGTCGTATGTGCAATGACCATCCCTTAGGGGGAGATTGTTAGACTTAGTTTTCATTAAAGTGATGGTCATTAATATTCCTGAACCTTGTATTAGTCTAGTTTATGTTTTCGGGAATTTAATAAGCTAATCGGGTCTAAGTTACGGGCTTAAAGCCCATTAGATATCAAACCCGGCACATGGAAGCCCACTTAAACCCATGGCTAGCCAATGTACACTATATAAAGCCCTCTCCAAGTATGGAGAGGGTGTTGGTTCAATTTATTTCTTCCAAGCTAATCAACTACTCTTTTGTTTTCTCTCTTGTTCTTTCTCTCTCTAAAACATCTCTCTCTCTCTCTAGAATCTTAAGCATTTCGTGTGTATGTATGTGTTATGATAAGGCTAACAAGCGTGTTAATCATGTATTAAACAATTACTTACTAAGCATTATCGCTTAACGTTATAGTTGTACAAGTTTTGTAGGTGCTCATGGAAAGATGGTAAGTACGTGGGTTAAGGCTTAAGGTTGGAAGTTCGCAAAGGAAGATTATTTGATTATGTTAGAGCTTAGTGTTAGATACCGAGCTCAAATCAATGTTGAACCCCTAAGTGTCGAGTAAAAGTATTTTGCAAACGTAAAGTGTCATAATAGTCTTGTTATAGTTGTAAAAGCATGATTGTTGAAGTTAAAGTGGGTCAAAGTCATTAGTTATAGAGGTGTGTTAAAGTATTTGTAAATGGGTCAAAATGAGGTGTTTGGTAAAACCTATAAGGTATGTGTTTATGGGTCATTTAGACCATGAATATTTATGATAATGATGTTTTATGATGTGTTAATGAATCCTGGAAGTTCTTGTGATGTATCGAGTCTCAAAAGTTAAGTTTTAGGTCAAAAGGGCTTAACGGGTGAGTATGGGTTGTCTGGTGGCCCTTAGCCACCGGCTAAGGAGGGTTCTGATAGCCCTTAGCTGCCGGCTAAGGGGTCTGATGCTCCCGTTTTTTTGTTATTCTTGTTTTTGTCATAAGAAATAAACCGTAAAGAGTTATAAGGCGTGCTTTATATAGTTAGAAAGATATTTGAGTCTATTTTATGATAAGGATACTTTCAAGGGTTGAATTGTAATATAATTTGGTCAGTTTATTAATAGAGGAATAAGGTCTTTCCTGGTCATGTGTTTGAGCAAAAAGTTTTAATTTTTTGGTCAATATTAGAGTTGGGAAAAGGGCGTTTCAATGATATCCAAAAATTTGCGATAATGGTTTTATGTTAGCCCCATTGTTTAGCTAAGTTTTTTCAATTCGGATATCTAAAATTTTGGATAGCAGTTTTATATATCCAAAATTTCGGATAACACTATCTTCGAAATATTCCCTCAAGTTTCTCACATATTGATTTTCTTAGCTTACTTGATGTCTCATACAATAACTTGTCAGCAAGAATACCAATTGGGACTCAATTTTAAGGCTTCAATTCTTCTTGCTACAGAGGAAACCCTTAACTTTGTGGACCTCCACTTACACTAAAAGGGATTTTTAGAGATTGTTATTTGGTAAACTAAGAATCACCAACTTTTTTTTTGAATTTTAACCAACAATTAGGCTTACAACCTTGAAACTGGATTGTTGGAGATGT
This sequence comes from Tanacetum coccineum, assembly GCA_026074375.1. NCBI lineage: Eukaryota > Viridiplantae > Streptophyta > Magnoliopsida > Asterales > Asteraceae > Tanacetum > Tanacetum coccineum. Next base: position 36,310 of record BQNB010050067.1, on the reverse strand, counting down.
TAATAAAAGTTATCACATCATAGATATGACACAAGAACGAGAGGTTTCCAAAAAACCTATTTCCAAATGGGTTTACTATTGACAAATTAAAAGGTAGTAACGATACCCTTCCTATAAATTGGTTGCATTTGAAATCTATTCTGGGATGGTATTTAAAGTTTAGCTTTATATGTGGTGGCAACATACCTTTGATTTCATTTGAAGGGATGTTCTGATATTCTTTTTTAAGTGACAGTTCCCAAAATTAGACAGGGACAATATCTGATATTCCAACATTGGATAAATAAAGAGTAATGTAGCTTCTTTAGGTTTTAAGCCAGAGCAGGAATCTAGGTCCCAACTTGCAGGAATCCAATTGTATTTCCTTTAACTCCTTTCACTAGAAAGGGGATTTTCTTAGAGGAGCTCAATTCTATTGCAAAACAATTGAAAGACAAGTCCTAAAAACTTAGCGCGGTAACATTTTGAAAGTGAACATTAGAGATTAAACCTTTAATGAAGTTGGATAAAACGATAAGATATCCCAAATTTGCAATGATGGTTTTATGTTAGACCCATTATTTAGCTAAAATTTTTCTATTCATATATATGAAATTTCGGATAACAGTCTTATATATTCGAAGTTTCGGATAACAGTATCTTCGAAATACTCCCTCAAGTTTGTCACACATATACTTTCTAAGTTATATTGACGTCTCATACAATAACTTGTCAGGAAGATTACCAACTGGGACTCAACTTCAAGGCTTTAATTCTTCTTACTATAGAGGAAACTCTTAACTTTGTGGACCTCCAATGACACAAAAATGCGGGCTTTCATTTGTTAATGTGGTTGGGAAGGAAGGTGACGAAAAATACGAAGATAACCTTTGGGAATCATATTACATGGGTTTAGAAGCTGGATTTGCTGTTTGATTTTGCATATTATTTGGTGCTTTATTTCTCAGTCTTCGATTCAGACACAATTCTTTTTTGCTTTGTTGAGTCACTTGACGGATTTGATATACGTAGGTGATGACATCAAATAAAGTCACTTTTATAGCATCATTTATCCCGTGTTTCTTACCTATTTTATATAATTATTGCACGAATTGGTACTTAATTGCTTATATTTGATATTCACAGTAATTATGGAGTAATTGGTGAAGTTATGCTAAAAGGCACGTATTTTGGAGCTTAAACGAAAAAATCTGAAGAGTTCTATTTTGACAACCTATACTTCGTATCCATCAAGGAAGATACGGCGTATCCGTGCTTGCACTTCACTAAGAAACCATGACAAATTAAATAACAATACGCCATATCCAGAAGACTCTATACACCATATCTAAGATTGAGTATTTGAAGATTCTGGAAGATATTGTATGTGGTCCTTACTCCAAGAAACCCCCAATACGCCGTATTGACCTCAACCAATACGGCGTATTGACGAATTTCCAGACACTATAAATACAAAACCCTAAACACGAGTTTAGGGTGTGCTTAAACATATTTTCGAAACCCTAACCACAAAAGTCGATTTTTAGAAGGCGAGAAGAGCAAAGAAGGTCTCGTAACGTGCTTAATTCCATAGGAAACATCTTGTAATCATATATACTTTAATAATCGTTCAACTTTTGGTATCATTCGTTTAACTCTGTTAGGTTACCTTGGTTGATTCATTTATTATGTTTGTATATGGTTATTGGCTAATACCTTTATGAAGATTTAATGTTTGGTTTGTCTATTTCGATTGCTTAATTTATCATTGATTGTTGATTATGTTTATCAATTTATACTCGTTTACATGCTTTTGTATGCGACGTATTAATCAATTGGATCTAGTTGTGCCGTCCAAGTAGACTAGATTAACCGGGATAGCTCTCCATATAGCGACCTACATTACTAGAATCATAGGATCACAAATAATGCCCTATCCTTACCATTGGTTTAGTAAACAAGTTGGACTAGCAGGTGACCTGGGATTAAAAAATTACGTTCTAATTCCCTTGGTAAGGACTTGGATAGTAGACTACTAGTATGTAAGAAGCCATTAAACAGTAAGTTAATAAAGTCTTGTTGAGCTTGGATTTGATAAGATAACCATTATTGTTTTCCTAAGATAGATTATAATCAACAAAAGATTGGTTTATGCGGATGCGTTTAATTATGACAGAATTAACGTGTCTAGGGTTTAGGAAGAAGTACCGCCTAAATTTAAGAATGATATACCCCTCGAGATAAGTCAATTAATTCACTAATAAACAAACATGCGCTTTAATTCGATTAATCATGGTTAATATAGTTTCCTTATAATAGGCTTGACCACTCTTCTATATTCTGATTATCTACTTGTGTGTGTTATCGTGACTGAAGTATATTTAAGTTACCACCAAATCTGTGACAGTCTCTCAGACTGAAAACCCTCCTTATCCATTAGAATTAGGTTTAGCATAGGTTTAACTTAGAATCAATTTAAAACTAACATAGACAACTAAAATACTGGTAAACTTATGAATTGATGCTCCCACTCTTAGTGATCGACACCCTACTTACCAACGGAGCTACAACTGATCGAGTACACTGCCCGTTAGTGTTGTTTTTAGGTAAATTCGGTAAAATATAAATGTAAAACTTGATAATAAATAATACCTACGCACAACGACACATCAAGTTTTTGGTGTTGCTGCCGGGGAGTGAGTTGTTTAATTCTTGTTTTTATTAGTATTTTAGTTTAGATTTAGCATAATTTAGATTAGTTTGAATTTCTGTATTTTTATTTGCTTTTGTCTGTGTTGTTTTAGTTTGTTTGTTTTTTTCTGCATTTGTGTTTGTTTTTGTTTTGTCTTAGTAGTTAGGTTGAAATGGATGATCCTAATATCACCATGGAAGAGTATATTGAGCTTGCAGCTGAAAAAGCGCGTAGTCACGGTCAGACATTTAATTGGGAAACTGCTACATACGTTAAGGTCAAGTATTATGAAGATATTGACTACTTTAAAGATTTTGAAACAGCTTTCCCAACTATCGTCTATCAGGATGCATTAGCACCTGACCATGAAATCTCATCCAAACCCACGGTAAGTCCTCATCATGACGATGGAATTGATTTTGACTTCAAACTATCATTTGACAAATCTGATGATAAAGATTACATATTTAGTTACGACAAAAATTCATTTTCTTATAAATTAACTTCTGTGAACAATTTGAAACCGGATTCGGATAATGACCAAGTTGAGATCAATATATCTTCGGAGGAAATTGCTATTGAACCATCAGATAGTGTTGTCGATACTAATGTTTATGCTCATCCCATGAGTTCAAAAAGAGTTTTGAAACGAATCACGACATACGTCGCAAATATTTCATCATGGAAGATTACTTCACAATGATCAAAGTCATGAATTAAAAGCGTTTTTACGAAGGGATGCCATTAATTTTTATAATTAAGAATTTATATATGCCATTTGGCATTCCCTTCGACCCCAAGCGGTTATATAAGGATGGTGCTTACATGAAGAATTGCGGAGGCCAAGGTACGTTTTCTTTATTTTGTTAATTCAAGAAAAAGGTCTCCTAAGATGGATACGGCGTATCGACTTGAAGTCTATACGCCGTATCAATCATTTTAACCAGAGTTGACTAAGTCAACATTTTTGTCCTATACGATGTATTGGATAATAACCAATACGGCGTATCGAGTTTGGTATAAAAACCCAACTGATACGCCAGATCAGTCTCACTCACACTTTTTTTTACACTCAAAAATTCACCACGGTTAATATATTTTTTGGAAATCACATTATTGTTTCATTGTTGCATTACCCTCATGTCCCTATCCTAAGGTAATCTTCCCTTTCTCCTTTTTTCTTTTTTTCTTACATTCAATTCGTTTAGGGTAAGGGTTAGGGTTTTTATCGAACTATGAGTTTGCTAGAATTATTTGAGCCTTTGTATTGCCCTTTTAGAATGATAGGATGAGAGGCATTGAGTGTTTTGGGTATAACAACTAATTGGTCAAACAGGTAAGAATGGGGAAACCCAATTGATTTTTAACTACTAATCCAATAAAGCGTATCTAGTTAAATGGATACGTCGTATTGTATGTTTCTTGCCCAAATTTATGAAAACCAACACGACGAATTCAGTCTTTGAATAATGGGTATTGGACTTTTGAAGCCTTAACACTTTGGGACCCCATACGGCGTATTCATTATTTGTATACGTCGTATTGTCCTCTTTGGCCTGCCCATATCAAATCAATACTCCGTATCAGTTATACGCCGTATTGGTATTTACCTATACGGCATATTAAACTTAAAACCCTCAATACTCCGTATCGAGTATTTTCTGGATACAGGGTATTCTATAAACCTCTATACGACGTATTAGATTTTCCCATACGCCGTATTCACCCTTCAGTCAGTAATTTAAAATCTTTATTCTTGTGTACCGACTACGTTTAATTTTTACAGATATGAAACCACCACCTGTCAGAGATCAAAGATATCCATGGCTTAGATACGAGGGTCACCGATGCTATTATTCACAATTACGAAAATAGGTTGGGTAGGATATTTGGCAGACAGGTTAATAGGGTTTAGGTCTTAGATTTTAAAGGATTGACTGAGGAGATGAGACATGCATTGACTGATCGATTGAGGATGGTATACACTAGGGCTGAAGGGCAGATTCTATTTACTAGTCATGCATGGAGATGGGTTTTTGAGATTCGTAGGCTGTTGGTTCTGGAGTTGATGTTGGAGTTTTTCAGCACATGTAGGATCAGTGATACCGTGATGGATTTAGATCATGCTGACACTCTTTATTTCTAGCAAGGTAGGCTTAGACACCAGATGAGTTGGAGGCAGTTTATTTTGGCCATGGGTTTGCATACAGCTGAGGAGATGGAGACTGATAGGTTTAAAGCTTATTGACTGATAACTCAAGAGAGATAGCCACTAAGGCTGATCTGAGTGACTAATGGTCTAGGATTGCTTCCGATGGTGATTTATTGGGCGCAGTCCCCTCCTACACTTCTATCTAAGACCCGTTGATGAGACTGTGCCATCGATTAATTGCATTCAGCATTTCTAAGAGAGGTCAGGCACCTGAGAAGGTGACTGCTACCGACCTTTTCTATCTGAGAAGTATGGATGAGGGGACGGTGGTAAACATCCTCTACTTGTTAGCCCATTATTTGTTTAGGCATGCTTAGGGGAAGAAGCATGGGGCTAGGATGTCTGGTGGATAATTTATTTCATGTCTTGTTGAGCATTTCGATTACTTACTAAGGAGAGACTTCAGGGGTTGACTGTGGTAGTTCGTGACCTCACAGTGATTGATATGGATGAGTTGGCTAGGTTACACATTTGTGAGAGGTTACGAGATACTTGTGATTGGGTTACATGTGGACCAGAGAGGCATCAAGTTGCTATGGATAGAGGTGCTCAGGCTGATCAGGAGATTCCTAAGGAGGGTGTTCAGGCCGATCCAGCACCCGTACAGGCACCTCAGGTACCCCCAGCTGCTCTCGCACCTAGGACTATGCCCTAGAGGATGACGAGATTAGAGGAGGAGGTCTATAGATTAAGCGAGATCTTGGGAGAGCAACGTGCAGTTTTGGACGGGATGAGCCAAGACTTTTGTAGGTTCGTCACATAGACGGTTGGTCGTTTAACGCAGCTGCTAGATGTGACTGGGGTGACCTACACAAGTTATGGTGATTTTCAAATACCGTACCAGAGGCGCACCAGACGGAGGACCGATGGGGCCAGCACCTCAGCAGCCCCACACACTGACGACCAACCCGATCCTTGATCTCTCTTCCCTCGACACTATTGTCTTTACCTTTTTGTGAACATGTTATCTATTTATATCATGATGTATCTAAACTTGACAGCTTAATTTTTTTTGATGGTATGTATATTATGGTATAACATTTTCTGGTTTACTTTTAAAAGGAAGATTAAATGAAGCCTGGCAGTAAGTTCAGTAAACGTCTGTTATGACTTATGTGACTTGCATGATGATTGTGGACTCAAAAATGGAAAACTGTTACAAAAACGTGAGTGTTCACGAGATGGAGTGACGAGCTGAAGACAAGCCTAACTTAAAGACTTTGTTGTAAACAAAAGTGCTTGCCGGGAGACAACCCAAAATGTTATATTTCAATTCTTATCGAGTCTGTCTTCCTAGGCATTCGATACGGCGTATCCAATCTCAATGGATACGGCGTATTGATTGTCTGGACGTTATCCAGTCTTTATTTTTCTGCATTGATGACATCAAATATTTGATACTTTTTAGTGTCAATTTTCCCTTAAAACTACTTGCAATTATCTTATAAATACTTGAATTAGATACTTTTACTGTTATTTTGTTGTTTTCAGGTAAAATGCAAGTATATGACAAGAAACACGAATTTTGGACACAAAAACGAGCAATATTGGATTTTCATGACATTACGACGTAATGTCCCGCAGGAGTTACGGCGTAATCAATTATTAATAACGAAGATTTGGTGCTGACGAGGCATTACGGCGTAATGTCCCGTAAGAGTTACGTTGTTATATAACACCCCGTGTTTTCAAGTTATTGTTGACGTCGATAAATCTACTATTGATCTTTTGTATTGTACGCGTTTGCTTTAAATCCTAAACGTTAAGTTAAATCGCGTACGCTAAAAATTATCGTACAATGTAAACGGGCATCAAACAATTAAACGTTTACATCAAGCAAGTATTAAATAATTATTTTGAGAATAATTATGGTCTTTGTTCATTGTATTTTTATTGGTTGCGTAAATTGATTACGTTTCGTGATAAATTAAGTTTAGGCATTCCCAGAACCACCAAAACCTTTCTACGCTTCAACAAATACCCATTTTTATACCCAATACATAAAAATTATAAAAATTCATATATATCATACATAGGTTGGATTTGTTGCAATTTATACAAAGATATATGAGAAAAATCTTGCAATTTGGTCTTTGTACTTCATATCACCATTAAACCTATACATACTTTGTTTCTTTGACCAAGACCAAAACCCTTAAGACCCTCATCTTGTTCTTGACCACTATTGCAATCTTTTTGACCATCTATATCTTATATACATGCACTTCTAATAAGATAACACATATATATCATAAACACTTAAACAAAAAGCAAACCATTCTCCATTTTCCTTCTTGTTTAGCCCACGGCTCAAAATCCCCAACACAAATAAACTATACAAAATTTTCTACCTCATTTACATACATACTTACATCATATCTAAGATACCTTAAGGTGTTTGCAAACCTTGGTTAACCATTTTCAAGTAATTATCAAGAAAAGGAAAGCTAGGGTTTCATATGGAAAGTTAGGGTTTTCTAGCTTGCAAGCTTGGGTTTTAAATCTAAACAAGGGTTTAGATCATATTTCTCATCATTATACATCATTATCCAAAGGTTATCTAATAACCCTTATCTTTTCATTTCATGATTATACGCATATATGAGTTCTATATAGCTAGAATCACCATTTAGGACTTTTAAACATGTAAAAAGAGTTTTTACTTGT
>BQNB010050067.1:0-27921 GCA_026074375.1 Tanacetum coccineum | reverse complement strand
CCCTAGTTAAGTTAAGCATGACAAGTTTGATTAAATGTGTAAGAGTTTACTTTATGTAATATCTAGATATTATCTAGATATTATATAAAGGGATGACTATTGTTCCAATCCTCAAATTTTCGGCATATTAAGTATATATATGATGTTATATTTAATATTTTGAGTATTGGGTATAATCGTGGGTATTTGTTTAGGCGTAGTTAGGTTTTAGAACTTCCGGGTATGCCTAAACGTATTTTATTATGAAACGTAAGCATTTTACGTAGCCAATAAAAATAAGATGAACAAAGTTATTTATTATCCTCATAATAATCATATAACACTTGCTTGATGCAAACATTTAATCGTTTAATGCCCGTTTACATTGTATGATCATTTTCAGTTTACGCGATTTAACTTAAAGTTTACGGTTTAAGAGTAAACGCGTAAAACCCTAAAAATAAATTATGAATTACATAATGTCATACAATGACCTAAAATACGAGGTGTTATAGTTAGTGCCGAACATCTCTTGCATTTGATGCAACTGGTTGGGAAGTAAGAATGGAAGACACATTTTCCATAGCATGTAAATTTGGCGTGGAAAGTTGTTCCAACTTACGGGAAAGCCATGAGGTTGGTTTTGTCGACCAACGTGTCTTTTTGGTTGCGGTGTTTTAGGACGAGAATAATTATTATTGACTCTTCTAGGAGGTGGAGTTTTTGATCTAAAATTTGGTTTAGAAAATCCAACTCCGGGTTTTGACAATGGCTTATAAAATTGTTTAACTTCATTGTCACTAGCAACGGGAACTTTGGCATTGTTTACAATTATGTGTTTTGGTCTAGGACCCAAAATGGATTTTTGAAAAGACACAGTTTTCTCAGATCCAGGCGTTGCTGGTGGCGGTCCCATATTTATTTTGGGGGCCGCCCATATTTATGGGACCTCCATCAGAATACGCCTTTTTCTGAGCTTTCACAAATTTTATTTCCTTAGTTCCACTAGATGATGCTTCAAATGAATTAAACCCTAAACCTAATTTATCACCGGAGGGTTTTTGATTACTTAACATTTCATTTAAGCAATGTGTACTCTTTTCAAATTTGTTTAATCTAGTAGATTCATCTTTGAGTTTTTCATTCTCAATTTTAAGTACATGACACTTTGCACAATCGAGATCAACTCCCTTGTTTTTCTCGAGTGTGGACAATTTATCTTTTAATTCTCTAAGCTCATTTTCTAGACTATTTCTAGTAGCTTTTAACTTTTTGTTTTTAGTGATTATCTTTAGACTCATTTTGCATAACTTATCATATTCGTTGTCTAAAGCTATATCATCAATTGATGAGTTTTCATCACTAAAGTAAGATGATTCGGAACATACCTCACTTGATGCGTGAGCTACAATACACGTTTCATCTTTAACCTTTTCATCATCTTCTTCACCGCTATCGCTCCAAGAACCTCCAACAAATGCTCTTTGGTTCTTGTCTCTCGGTGGCTTTGGACATTCTCCAATAAGATGATTTGGATATCCGCATCTAAAGCACTTCCTTTCACTTTTTCCGTTTTTGTCGCCTCGGCTTCTTTGAAGGGTCTTTTTGTCATTCTGAGGTTGTCTTACGAATCTACCTTTTCTTTTAAAGAACTTCTTGAAGTCTCTTACCGCCATGGCGTACTCTTCGTCTTCACTACCGGAAGTCGAACACTCTTCATCACTAGATTCTTTCTTAGCCTTTAAAGCAAGAGATTTTCTTTCAACTTTTGCTTTGACTATTTCAGAATCTTTCTTGATGATCATCTCATGGACTTTGAGGTTTCCAATGAGCTCATCAAGAGATAGTGATGTTAAGTCTTTCGACTCTTCAATCGCTGTGACCTTTGCTCTTCATTTAGGATGTAGAGCCCTAAGAAACTTCCTTACGTAGTTCTTACTAGAATAACCTTCATCAAGAGCTTTAAGACTAGTAATAATAGTATTAAATCTAGCAAAAGCACTATCTATAGATTCGTCTTCGGAAATGACGAATTGTTTATATTGTTGAACCAAAAAGTCGATCTTATTATCTTTGATTTGACTATTACCTTGATGGGTAATTAACAAAGTTTTCCAAATTTCTTTTGCCGTGTTACACATGAAAATTCTTTTATATTCTTTTCTTGGCAAAGCATTATAAATACCATTTTGGCTTCATTATTTTTCGCAAGCCTTCTTTTAAGCTCATCACTTTGTTTTTCAAAAGGGACAACCTCATCAAGTTTGGTTTCCGAATTTTGAATAATGGGTTGAAAATCACCGTTAGTAATAACATGCCAAAGATCTAGATCTTTTGATTTAACATATGTCTTGAATCTATTTTTCCAATAAATAAAACTATCGCTTTCAAAAAGTGGTGGTCTTTGCATAGATTGCCCTTCTAGATATTTGTCGAAATCCATAGATCGATCCAAGCTTTAAAATACAATATATTTTAAAAATCTTGAGTGACCTTGCTCCTGATACCAATTGTGGAAACTAGAAGGGGGGGGGGTGAATAGTTTACAAGTTCTTTTTACGTTTTAAAAGTTTACTTTCAAAAATGTTTAGATCCGAGTTATATGTTTAACCAATTCACAATATGAACAAGCAATAACTATCTAAACTAGAACTAGATAACAACAATAATAATGTAAAGAGATAAGGAAAGAAACGACCAAACCAAGACACCAAGATTTTATAGTGGTTCGGCTACGAAGCACCTCTTCGCCCTACTCCACTCCCCGAGTATCCGACTCGAGATTTCACCATGTCAACAAGCTCCCTTTAGGCGGAGAAAACCGTTTACACGTCGCTTACATTATATTCCGACACTAAGCTAAATGTCGAGTCTTAATCTTAGCTAGAACCAATCTACCACTTCACAAGATATACACACTCACAAGATCTACACTATCGGATCTACACAAAATACGAATCACACAAATACACAAGATAATTTCAATAGAGATTTGGAACTTAGAAGAAAAGAGGAGAGATCACTAATTAACACTTCGTTTCTTGACGAATACGAGTGTTCTTCTCTTGCACTTGAATGAGAGGGAAGAGATGAGAAGAAGAGATTAGATCACTTAAAACAAGATCTAAGTATGTTAGTGATCAAGTGTTTTAGTGAGAGAAAGAAGTTTTAGAGAGAGAAAGAAGAGACTGAAAAATTTTGTGCAAAGAGGAATGATTTTCAGCAAGGGGTGGACCAGTATTTATAGACAGGGAAAATTAACGGTAACTGGTGGCGGTCCCGGCGGTCCCATACATATAAGGGGGCCGCCAGGCCTATAAGGGGGCCGCCACCTAGACTCTGCTTCTTTTTTTGTCTTTTTGTGAGGAAGGTTGTATCTGGTGTAGAAGCTTCCGTTTTGGGGGGAAAATTTAAATTTCAAATTTTAAGTTTTTAATAAAACTTTTCTTTTAATTAGAAATTATTTTGTATAATTAATTTTGTGAAAATCTTTTGTAAAAATGTAATGGATGAGAGAAAAAAAATATTTTCTGGAATCACTAAATCATGCTTAATGATTTGTTTGTTCATACCTTTAATGATCACTAAATCCTTAGAAATAGGAATTTTACGATAATAAATTTGTAAACGTTAATTTTATTTATAAACGTTTTTTTTGTTTACATTTTGTTATTATCAAAACGCTGAGAAGATCAAAAAATATGAAAAAATAACATTTTTAGACATTATTTGTATTAACACTCATTTTTAATCAACTTTCTTTCGCATCTTCTAAAGTTTACTCTGAATCTGGTGAATCAATTACTAATTTAGTACTATGAAGCTTTTCACCATCATACATTTTCGGTTGTGCTGCAATGGCCTTCTTGAGACGTTCGGGATTCTTGTAACCTAGCCCAACTTTAAGAAACGATCCATAAAATTTATTTGGTTCTCTTTCCAAGCATAGTGGAATATGTTTGAAGTATTGAAACCCATTTTTATAAACAATTCGATCATGAGAACTCAGTTTTTCTTTGAAATCACAAATATCTTCAAGATACCAATTTTCTCATTCTTTAAAAGCCTTTTTAGCTAACTGAGTTTCATGTTGAATTATTATCTTTTCATTTTCAATTTTGAAAAAGTCCCACATTGAATGTTATATTTTTTTTTCAAAATTCTCTCAATGGTGTTCTTATCATTCCGTAATTCACGTTCTAACTCTTCACATGTTTCTTTATATTTTGAACATTGAAGTGTTTTTGACTCAAATGATTTGACCTGATCCTTACACGTCTCAAGCTCCTTTTGTAGCAACATTTTTTGCTTTTTAAGCTCATTGTTTAATCATTTTTGATTTTCAGCTTCTCTTTGAACAAACATATGCTAATCATTTGAATTTATGATATCGTTTAAGATCATTTGAATCATGGTCATAACTGCCCACCATTATTTTCCACATATGGATAAATCAAATATGAATATTTTAATCAAATTTGATTCATCATGAGATTGTGTGAATAATAATTTTTAACGTTCTCCAATTACGCATTTGTTACATGAAACTTAGATGAACTTTACCTTATTGACAGCCTTTTGCATCATTTGATGGCACAGTCTCACAATACCATCAGCTAGTTGAATTCAAGCATCAACATATTGCAACCAGTTAACTCTTCCATAGTTTTCTTCACCACATGAAGTGTCCAAGCATGAATCATTTTCTTCGTTGTTGAGGTTGCTTCCGGCTTCATCTTTCATAGCTAACAACATTTGTTCTCTAAAATACTTTGCATCACGAACTCTTGGTTTCTGACTATCACGAGCATAGTGGCCTTTTTCATTGTAGTTATAACACTGAACATTTGCCTTTCCCGGATTTGACTCAGTTCATGGAACACGCTGAATAATCTGATTGCTGTCATCATTCCATTTTCTGCATTAAACGCTTGATTCCTGCTTTGTATCCCTGCATTCTTATTACCATTTGCCACAAAACTGCATTCTGTTTTGGTATGTCAACTCTACCATTCCGTAATCACGACTTAATTCTTTGTGTTTGATGAAATACGAAGACGATTATTGGTAGAGGATTGTGAGAGAACTTTTAGTGATTGCGCGAGCTAATAACATCTATGTATTGTAAGCTTGTCTCTTTAAATACACCCTTGTAACTCCCCTGAAATTCATCTTCATAGTCTACAATACTATGAAGATGTGTGACATAGTATGGTTGTGATGAATAAGAAGAATTTGCATGAGATTGTGATGAAGAAGCATTGGAATGAGCAATAAGGGCTAATGGATCATGATTCTTGGGCAAGCTTTCTTTGCTTTGGATGCTAGAACATGTGGTTCGAATTCTACTAAAGAATCATACAACATATCATAAGAAACAGTCTCCCCAGTTTGGTTGTGACGAACCATGGTGACATATTTGCTCCATTCGGGTTGTAAACAATTATATAAACTTGTGTTTGATCTGACACTGAAATAGGACGAACATATTACGATCCATATATTCACAAAAGCGTTGTCAATCTTTCATACACGAATTCTTACGATTTACCTTCTTTTGCTGCAAATTTGTCAAACTCATCCATAAGACGTGAGTGTCTTACATGGCTAGTAACACCAGAACCAAACATCAACCTCTTAATTCATTCCCACATTTCCTTAGCATTTTTACATGCATCCACTGAATTATATATATCATTTGGTATTGCTTGAAGAAGATAATTCATGACTTTCACATCAGCAATGTATTGCTTCTTGTTACCCTTAGTCATTTTGGACAATGGTTTAATTATTTGTTTCACAGTACCGTTTATGTTCACATCACCGTCTAGATCAAGAATCATTAGCCTCACATAAGGTCCATTTTGAATTGAATTCCACACTTGTTCCCCTTCTTCAAGTTTATTATCCAAAAACCTTCTGAATCTACTTTCCCATGGAATATAATTCCCTCTTTCAAGCATTGGAGGTCTTTCATTAGCTCCCAAATCTGCTAAAGTTTGTTGATTTGAAGTAGACATGTTGTTTTAAATGTTTACAATGCAAACTTGGATCGTTTTAGAGATAAAGTCTTGTAATCGTGAATTGAATGAGCAATAACAACCTTGTCTTGTATTACAATGAAGTAACTTTGAAGAAACGAAACCTTGATTTGTTACGAAAGTCTAAGTAACACTAAAGGCTTGTTACGAAAGCTCAATTATCCAAAATTAGAAGATACGAAACCTCTTAATCTGTGTTACAAAACTGAAAGTATGAGATGCGAAACCTATGAAACAGTGTTACGAAAACCACCAATTGTGTTACGAAACCTCTGAAACTATATTACGAAACCCAGTGACTGTGTTACGAAACCTCTGAAATAGTTTACAAAACCTCAAAACTGTGTTACGAAACCTTTTCCAATGAGATACGAAACCTTCCAACTATGAATACAATGTTACGAAACTTCTGTTACGAAACCAAGTCTTATGAAACCTTAACTGTAATACGAAACCTTCTTTACAAAACCCTCAGTTAAAAAACTGTGTTACGAAACCTTCCTTACGAAACCTGTGATACCTAAGCTTGAAGTACGAAACCAAAACCAAGTATTTGATATGAAACCTCTTGTTTACAAAACCACAATTCTACGAAAGCTTCCACTGTTTACTAGACCAAACGGTTACCGAAAGCTTCCAATTTACGAAACCTCCTTTCGTAAATTCCAAATAACCTCTACTTTCGTAAAATCCAAGAAACGTCTTACTTACGTAAATTCTTAGCTATGAAACCTAGTAAAAGTCTATCAATCTGATTTTAAGCATTTTAGAGTGATAATATTAATGTTATCTTTTCCAAATTGATAAAATTCTTTGTTACGAAAGCTAGTGTACTATTTACGAAAGCTTAACTACGTTACGAAAGCTAAGAAATCACTTGCGTATGGCAGTTACGAAACCAAAACTACAATACAAAAGCTCAAAACTGAAATACTAAAGCACTTTTACCGCCTAAAAAACAATTACCGAAACCTATTTCTTGCTTACGAAAGTTATCAAACCTATATTTTTCGATCAAATTAAATCTAAAACAAGTATTTTTCGTAATCCAGATACTAAACCTACAAGTTGATGATTACGAGAGCTATTATTATGCGTTTTAAGATAAAAAAAACTCATCAAATTATAAATCTAACTCATACGAAACCTACCGTTCATCGATACGAAAGCTTGTAGATCGAAATTTCAAACAGTTAAGCTCGATTTGATTCACGAAACACACGCTAGATCTCTCCCGGCGATAGATACCACTTGTTATATGTCATGTTTTTATTAGTAGTGTCTTCATCAAAGTTTTAAAAAAGCGTGCCTTAAGGCGCGCCTAGGCTCTAAGGCTCAAAGCTCTAGGAATTTTTTAGATCGAGGCTACACACATGCACAAGGCTCGCAAAAACCGCAAAGCCTTGGGATTTAGAGCCTTGAGCCTAGATGCGCCTAGAAAAGGTGACGGATATTGAAACTTTCTTTCGAATTAACATTCGTTCCTCATATATTAATACATAGATTAACCAAGAAAACTTCCTAAGAAACTAAATAAATAAATCATTTGAGTGTTTTAGTCATTCTTCAAGTGTCCTTCCACATAACGACTCTTCCCTCTATTTTACCACAGAGATACCGTAATCTCGTCATGCCATGAATATGATACGTTGCTTGATATTTTTGGATTAACTATTTAATTTTTTTAGATATATTAATTATTTTGATGTTATTTAAGTCATCGTTAATCCATAAATTTTCGCCTAAACTATTATAATTTACCTCAGTTTCTTGCGACTCATATTCATGAAGCCCGCGCCTTGATTTGTGCCTCACCTCAAGGCTTCATAAGCCCTTTGCGCCTTATGTGGAGAGGCAGAGTAGGATGTGGAGTTGGTCTTGATCCTTTCAAAACACTGGTGATCATATAAAAGCTAATAAGAATAGAGGAGATGAGCTAGAGAGTATTTTCATCATTTTCTAAATTTTTATTTTAAAAGGGAAAATAGAAATGGGAGGAAGAAGTGAATTACAACATATGTAAAGTCTTGTATAAATACCCTCTAGATAGGTTTTATACTTATTGATTATCATATTCGACAAAAGTTCCACAAGGAACATGTTTCCAAAAAAGACAAAAGCGCTCGATCTGGACCCTTTATTTCTAATTTAATCGTACAGTTGAGATATAATACAAATGGGCATTTTCGTAATTTCATAGTCACACTAACACACTTACACAGGGTCGGTTATTTTCATTCATTTCCCCAAATTCACCTACCGGTTACAAACACATACACTCTCTCCAAATCCACCCCTAGTCAAACCCTAATCCTTTTTCAATCAAATTAAACATTGATTGATGTTATAAAATGGATCTACGAGATGAAATAAGCCTTTCTAAAGATGATCCGTTACGAATCAAACTTCGTTAGCCATTTATCCGAATCAAAAAGCTAGAAATGCTGATTCTGGTAAATAACATTCTTTTTTATTTAGTATTTTTTGAATATATTTTATCTTAATTTTAAGGTTTTTTTAGAGTTTTGTTGCCTTAATTTGTATTTGCCTGAGTTGATTTTGCTTATTTTTGTTTGATTTATTTGTAGGCTTATTTTTGTGTATTAATAGTAGGATATAAGCATTTTTTGATATAAGCATTTATTTGTTGTTTTACATTCTTGCTTATTAGTATAGGACAGTAGATGTGCTTTTTATATTTTTTTTGCTTATAATAATGAATCACATGTGATTCATGAATTACATGTGATTTGTTTTATTTGATTTTTTAGTGTTATTTTGAATATAAGGAGCCATTCATAAAGTAAATGTGTACTGATTTTTTTTATTTTTTTTGTTTTTATTTTAGGTGCTCTTAAAGCTATGGTTACGGGTAGAGGTTCTAAGGTTGCCGGTAGAGGTTCTAAGGTTTCTTATGGTCACACTTGGGAATGACCAAATTTAGAAGTGATTGACTGTTAGATAAACATGCCACTCGTGTTATTTGAATGGTATTGATTTTCTGCTATCTTACAGAGTTATACTTAAAAATTAAAATAAAAACCAAAATGATCTATGTTGGCCCTTGACACTTTTCTTGACAAGCATTTAGCCTACTTTTTGTCGCCTTCTTAAAATAGTAAAATAGTTACAATAAGACCTGTTTTAGGTTTCCTTATTTTTGAAACTATTGCACTGGTTAAATTGTTGTTGGAGAAAAAGAAATAACTAGTTGGTGTTATAATTAGGATGGCGTAAAAGACCACTAAATAAGAAGGCAACTTTCCTCGCAATGGAGGTAGTTGTGAGCGTATCTAACAACGGTCTAAAACCGGCTATGAAACAAAGCTAAGGGTATGGACATATTTATAAATTAAAGTCATTGTGATTTTCCCTGTTAACTGGAAATAACTTGTTTAGTTCTGATAGGTTGACCTGACTGCTTATGTAGAGAGGCATGAGTTCTGTTTTGATGCGGTTCTTGACCAACAAGTAACTAATGATGAGGTAATGCCTCCACAGATTGATCTAGAAGTATATCATCTTTTTTTATGGAATTAATTCTATTCATGCAAATACAATGCACGCTAATTGTGCAGTAACTTTTCTTTTTCTTTAATAATTTGACGATGTGCTGAATTCCCACAGTTTGGTTTTTTCTTTTATATACTTAATTTTTCTATCACTTAAAACATGTGTATCGTGAAACTTACAGCCGATCAATCCTATCAATTTTAGCGGACCAAAAGCAACATGTTTTGCTTAGAGTCAGACAGTAGGCATCATAGGAGTAAATCAACTAACCTTTATCTCATATAAATGTTAGACACATGAGAAGCTGAGCTTAAGTCATTAATTAGTTTTATTTCTTTGTGATTGCTTTTTTGGTTTTAAGTCAGTTGAGATACGATGTTTTACTGGTCTTTTGATTTGCAGGAAGTGGTAATAGACTTATACGATGTAACCCTACCTCTTAGAGCTGCAGAAGAACTTATCAGATTATTACATCAACCCAACTAAGCGTAATCAAAAGATTTTCAAGTTTAGGCTTTAGTTACTTTGAGATCACTGGTGGAAAGCTTTATGATCTTCTAAGTGATAGAAAGTGGGTACTCTTTTCTTTTATCAGTAAATTTGTAGTTTTTTTGGTTAACTATTGGTTGAAACTTAATGCTTATCTCAACTATATGTTTCATGAATAGGAAACTTTGCACGAGAGAAGATGGACGACAACAAGTTTGCATTGTTGGATTGCAAGAATTTGAAGTTTTAGATGAACAAGTTGTTAAAGAATACATTGAAGGGGAAATGCTTGTAGAAGTACTGACTCTACTGGGGCTAATGAGGAGTCTTCAAGGTCACATGCAATATTACAGCTAGTTGTGAAAAAGCACAATGAGGTAAATACCAGACGGAATAATAACAATAATAATGATGCCAATGAGTCCAAGGGTGGGAAGGTTGTTGGGAAAATCTCGTTCATTGATCTTGCTGGCAGTGAAAGAGGTGCTGATACAACTGATAATGATCGACAAACACGGTAATCGTGCAGTATAATGGGAATGTAACTTTTTTCCTTTTGTATTATTATTATTATTATTTTAATTATCTTACCCCTTTGATCCATTATCAATTACATACAACCCAAATTAAGAGTAAAATTTATCTTCTTCTTTTGCAGAGTAATTACAAAACGTTGAAGCAAAGCTTTTAAGAAAATTGTGGTCTTGGTGATGTGTCAGAGATTACCAAATTGATCACGTCGAAGTATTGAAAGTTCAAGGTACGCTACATATATATATTAAACATGATAATCGAAAAATATGGTTAATCACTTTGAAAGAATATGTTGATGAAGAATCAAAGCTTCTCTTAATTGTCAAATCAATAAACAGCAACAATGTCAGATGTAATTGTACAAAACATGTCTATTAGTGTAGCGGTGTGCATTGTTTTACAATAAGCTCATGGTTGGTGTGGAACATAATCACATGTGATTTGTTCAAAATCACATGCAATCACACGTGATTTACCCAAAATCACTTGTGATTTACGCAAAACAATTGTGCAATTCACTTGTGATTTACCTAAAATCACTTGTGATTTACATAGAATCAATTGCGCAAATGACTGTTGATTAGGCAAAATCACTTATGATTTACTTTAATAAACTTTCAACTCTAACTAATTCTCCAAACAACTTGATAAAAATATTTATGTCTCATAATATATCAAAATATTTCCATCTTATAATTTAAATTCTTGCTCAAGCCTATTGCGCCTAACATATCTTAAGAAATTTTACTTAATTATTCCACTTTGAACTAGTATAAAAGTGTAGAAAAAGGTATCTAAAAATAAATAATGCTATATAGTGGCCTCCTCTAACAAAACACACACATATAAAAACACACACTAAAATTCCCATTTGAAAAACATCTTCTTGTATGAACCTAAGTGAAGCAAAGTATCTTTTTACCCAATGTATCTTTTTACCCAATGTATAATAGCAAAGTGAATCAAAGTATCTTTTTACACGGTCTATAATAGCAAGCCTCGTTACCTGTTCATGTTTCAAAAGTCTTTCTCATCAAGCTTTGTTAATTAAATAACAAATATTGGGAATATTAAATGCATTAGCTCTTAAAATATAGGCATATGATTTATCATATAAGTTACGACAATACTGAAGAGTCTAACAAAGGGATACATTGGGGTTGTTGCGTTCTCCGGCGAGTTTTGTATACTCCTTACCCTCTTTTGTTTTACCAGAATCACGTGTGTTTCTAACCAGAACACATGTAATTCATTATTCCTTCTAATTTAGTCTTCTATGTTTTCTATAACAAAATATTTACAACACACAAATCACATGTAAATTTTCAATTTATTCATAACAAGAACACGTTCATATAGAAAATCACAGATGTGTTTTACCCTGTAACGTCTTCTAAAACAGCATCCTGATCTGTTATTTACTGGTAACATATCTTCCTCGATCCTGATTCAAGCTCATTATTGTATTCAACAACCTGTTTGTTGATATCGATTTCTTTAACCACTTCCATAACATCATTTATTTGATTTTCTTCCATTTTGACAGGTATTGTGTGATTTTTGGGTGAATGAATGATGGTTTTTTGTGTTTCCGGGCGAGTTTTTTATGTTTTTCCGACGAAGGTTTATGGTCTTTCCGGCAAGGGTTTTTGTGTTTCTGGCTATTTTACATCCTAGAATGAATAGGATGGTTATTATGATTCCGTGATTGTTTGTGGTGTTTCTGGCGACGTTTGTTGGTTTTTCGGTGATGGATTTTGTGTTTCCGGCGATGGTTTTTGTTAAGGGTACGGGGGTGTGTGTTTTTAGGAGAGAAACTGAGTAATTAAATGAGGTAGAAGTTTATCTTTTTAGGTTTTTAATTGGTGGACAAGGTTTGATAATAAGCCTTAGCTAGAAGATTGAGATCAATGGACAAGACTCTTCTTTAGTTCTTTGATTAGATGGTGACTAGCTATATTGGGGGTCAATGAACTCACCTCTATCATAATCTAAATTTTTTTTAAATTTTAGTCAAACCTTGTCAATAATACCTAACTTTGACCAAATA
This sequence comes from Tanacetum coccineum, assembly GCA_026074375.1. Taxonomy (NCBI): domain Eukaryota; kingdom Viridiplantae; phylum Streptophyta; class Magnoliopsida; order Asterales; family Asteraceae; genus Tanacetum; species Tanacetum coccineum. Next base: position 15,315 of record BQNB010050067.1, on the reverse strand, counting down.
AACTTTATTACATATAATGTGACACTAATAAAACTATAAAACAATCAAAACTATACAAAGACCAATTCCATATAATAATAAAACATTTTTCTTGACTAACATACAACACCTCACCAAAGTAAATCCAAACTAATCCAAATATGATCACCATCCTATCCTGAAGCAAACAAAAACAACCATAGTTAAACACCAATAAATTTCAAAAACCTCACATACTTTACCAAAAAAAAACATAAACACTCACTAAATATCTATAATTTCATCAGCCAAACTTACAATGATTGAAGCTCCGCGTTTTTGTAATCCTCCCTTTTATCAATCCCGTGGACAAATAAGTACATGTTGTTATCTTCAATTTCTGTGTATGAGTAGAAACCCCAAGAAGTTATGTAGATAAACGAATGAAGACGATGGGTGGATAGTTTAGATATGAGACGTATTTTGATGCTACGTATAAAATGAGGGCCGAATGGACCAAGAAAGAAAGAGAAAAAAAGGGCTTAAAGAAGCCCAACAAAATATCAGAAGCCCATGTGTGCACCGATCACATACGGGTTAGTATAGAATCGAATGTTAACACTAAGAGGGTAGGGTATGGTGGTTTAAGCCACAAAAAAAAACGGGCCCCACAGGCTGCCACATCAGCTTTTCACTCCCACTCAAAAATACCCCTTCACTCATAACACACCATCACCTCTTCACTTGGGTCCCACCACTCACACACAAACACATACATTTTAAAATATAATAATAATAAAAAAGTTTTTTTTACTTTATCTCGCCACTGCAGTGGCGAGTTACCAAAAATATTAGAAGTGGCAAGGGGGTATGGTGTGGTGAAGAGCAAGTGAAGAGGAGAGAGGTAGGAAGTGGCGAGCCTAAATGCCACCATACCCTACCCTTTAATCTTTTACAATTAAATGTTACGGTAACAGTGTTAAATGATAATCTTTATATAGTACTTGTTAAACGTAACGCCAAAAGGCTATGGCTTAAAAATCAGGACATGAATAACTTGTTTGTACTTTGATGATAAACACCTCAACCACTCGATTGTAGCATCATTTAAGCATGTTTTCTATTTTCAAACATACCATTGAAATTATGTTTAGCAACACTTAGATGAAATATATTTACATTGACTAAAAGTGGTTTTGATGTGAATCACTAAATTTATGCACTAGATATTTTTAACAAGTGTATATAGTACAAATCAACATGACATAGAAAATATATTAATTAAAAATAACAATATATCCATTATAAACTAATTTATAATGATCTTAATTAGATACATCTAAACTTATACTCCCTCATTCTCATATTAAATGTCCACTTTACTTTTTAAATTCTTTCATTTTCAATTTTGACCTTAAATATTTTGTTTGTGTTATATAATACTTGATGTAAAATATATGAATAGATTGAGTTTTAAATATATTTTTTATATGGTAATAAGTTTCCTCAAGTATTATATAACTAAAAAAAGTTTTTTAAAGGTCAAATAGTTGAATAAAAAAAAGACTGCAAAAAGTCAAACTAAGACAGGACATTTAAATTTGAGACGAATCAGGAATAGATGTAATATTTTTAGTTTGAACTAGTTTTATCTTATTTCGTTTTAGGTACGCCAAAGTGTTAAGTTTTTCTCTTCTTTTCTTTCTCTCTAATTTTTGCACCAAGTAATTTGCTTAACCTTGAAGATGATTTATTTTCTACAACCATTTTAATTAAAACATTAGCGAACAAATTGCACAATTATTAAAGATAAATAGATAATACAAACTAAACATTTCCAAAAACCCATTATGTAGTGCTCTGTTGTTATCATTCAAGCCCCACCTCTATTAGCCATCATTCAATTAACAAAACCTTTAGGGTGCGTTTGGTTTGCAACCAGGAATCACTATGGATATGATTTTCATAGGAGGGTGGTATTAGATTAAGGATATCGATTTCCATGTTTATTTTTTGGTATTAAATTCGAGTATGGTATCATATAAGAATGGGGTCCCATTTAATTATTTAAGAAAATATAACTATAATTCTAAATTAAAAATTGACTAGCATTGTGGTATGTTTTTCCAAGTACTAAATGCTACCATTTTACTTATTTTTAAGCTCAAACTCATCCAACCAAAACATAAACAAAAACTTTTTAACATGCAAGTTTTTTATTGTATGATTCCTTTTTGCAGTCTTCAAAATCAAACAAAATGAAGCAACCATTCAGGGTAGAAAAATGGGACTAGAAAAAAATTGTATGGAAGAAAAAAAAGAGGCCTTGATATCAAAGAAAGAAATAGTGAAATACCTACGAAAATAACTCAATATGGTAACATACAAAATATAGTACGAGTAGCAAAAAAAAAGTTTCACAATAAAAAAACTTTATATATAATTATTACTATTAAATTAACAAAAACATTAAAAGATGACCCACACACATGTGATAGAATGGAAACCAGCCTCTTTGCCTTGGTATCAGGCTATCACTATCAGTTTCACTTTTTTATTTCAACCCACTAACCAAACAATGTTAATGGATATCATAGTCATTCATTGATTCCTAAACCCCCACACCAAACGCACCCTTAGTTTTTATATGTTTCTTTTATCTTCACAAAAAGCAACAAACTTTACACCAATCGTTAGATGGGCAAATCGCATAAAAAGATACCCATCTTAGGTTTAATTTCAATTAAAGGTACTGGTCTTTTTTTTCTCAATTTAAGGCATCGATTTTTTTTGTTGCAATGTTGGACAATTAACAGGTTTTAAAGTTACATTTTTTTTTTTTTTTTTTTTTTTTTTTTTTTTAATAAATTATTATAATAGTTTTTTTTTTTTTATTAAACGCCATTTATTTTATTATTGCATCGTTAGTCCTTTATATTTTCTACTTATTTTTTTATTACGTTATACACGTTTTTATTTTCTACTTATTTTTAAAAATTATACACGTTTTTATACAGACATTTTTTACACGTTTTTATACACACATTTTTATACACGTTTTTATACACATTTTTATACACGTTTTTATACACAGATTTTTTACACGTTTTTATACACACATTTTTATACACTTTCATATACACACATTCTTATACACATTTTTATACACGTTTTTATACACACGTATTTATACATGGTTTTATACACATATTTTTTACACACATTTTTATACACGTTTTTATACACATTTTTTACACGATTTTATACACATATTTTTATACACACGTTTTTCTACATGCTTTTATCCACGATGTTATACATATTTTTTTATACACGTTTTTAAAAGACACATTTTTATGCACGTTTTTATGCTCTTTTTTTAAAAACGTGGAAAAAATTGTGTGTTAAAACGTGTATAAAAATATTTATATAAAAACATGTGTATAAAACGTGTCTATAAAAATGTGTATAAACATGTGTGTATAAAATCATGTAGAAAACGTGTATAAAAATCTGTGTATAAAAATGTGTGTATAAAAAAGTGCATAAAAACGTGTATAAAAATGTGTGTATAGAAAACGTGTAAAAATGTGTGTATAAAAATGTGTATAAAAATATGTGTATAAAAACATGCATAAAAATGTGCATAAAAATGTGTGTATAAAAACGTGTAAAAAAATGTGTGTATAAAAATGTATATAAAAATGTGTGTATAAAAAACGTGTAAAAAATATGTGTATAAAAACGTTTATAAGTTTTAAAAATAAGTAGAAAATAAAAGCGTGTATAAGGTAATGAAAAAATAAGTAGAAAATATAAAAGACTAACGATGCAATAATAAAATAAGTGGTCGCTAAAATGTAACTTGCAAACCTGTTAATTGTCGAACATTGCAACAAAAAAAATGGATACCTTAAATTGAGAAAAAAAAAAGACTAATACCTTTAATTGAAATTGAACTTAAGATAGATACATTTTTATGCGATTTGCCCATTCTAGATTTAGGTAACACACAATCAAAATTATCAAAAATGGTATGCAATAATCATAAAATGACTCAAGACTCGTTTGGTCCATGGCAAGTTTACGTATCCAGTTGTTAGTCTTGGGACTCATTTCATTCCTCACGTGAGAAAACGGGGACTAGGTCACTTACGGCCTACTAAACAAGTACCTGGTATATTTACTCTAGAATTAGGCATTGATAAAAGGCTAGTGATTTGTACATTCAAATTTTTGATAGGGACACTCACTATACAAACAGTTAAAATACACTATACAAGCATGTAATGCAAAAAAAATGTCCCAATAAAAAAAATAAGTGTACAAATCAATCCATTGATAAAAACAACTAAAACAAGAAGCACAAGAGATGTGTTATAGTACGACGTGTACATGGTAATCTAACTCATTAAAGGAGTGTTTTGATTAAGAGAAAAAATATATCCTCCTACAAAGTTGTTTCTACTTGTATTTATTCCTACTCACAGGATTCTGAAAAAGTGGCAGAATTAGCAGTTTAGATGCGAAGAGATAATGAGTGAAGAAAACATATAAAATATTATTGTGTGTGTAGAAGGATATGTAGAAATATAGTGTAGGAGAAGATAACAAAACTTTTTGGTTAAAAACGTATCCTTGCAGAATATGTTATATAGGAGAAGAGATCAAATAAAAACACAAATATTAGTGAGAAGTACAAAAATGATTGAAAAAAAGGTTTTTGAAATTTTAATTTTTTTAGACAAAATAAAGAATGTTGGTGCAGGAAAAAGTTGTGAATGAAACTTTTTTAATTTTGAATTTTATACGTTTTTGTTAAGCATCAAAAAGAAATATATATATATATATATATATATATATATATATATATATATATATATATATATTTAAGTTTCATTGGATACCAATTATTTTGTTGGATACCAGAGGACCAATCCCTCACCTTTTCATCTTTTCTCATCCAATGGAATAGATTAAAATTGGTCTATTACACTAGAAGGGTAATTTGTACAATATATATAATATCTATATATATATATATATATATATATATATAAGGATATACATACTAGTTGCCAAGCCCCAGCCCGATGCGGGCTTGCCATTTTGATTAATCGAGGAATATATAAAGTGACGGTTAATTAATTCGAAGATCGCATAATATTCTTAAAGAGTGAATAAAGAACAAAAACAATGAGATGTAAACTGAAATAAGTATTTGTTATTACAAAGTATACGCTTTTAGTTCAAATCCGAAATAAAGTTTCTTTATGCACAACATTTTTCGTTTAATATGTGTATTTACAATCTCTATCAAAACATAGAATCTTCAAACCCTTCATGCTCTCTTGATCCTTAAGACAATGACATATAGTTTCCCATGAGAGAAACTGGCCTCTATGGGCGGATTGTATGTGAATTATCGTTTACACAAAATTAAGTAAATGTGAATCAATTAATAAAAAAAAAGAATATTTATTGAATTGTTTAACATTACAACGAATAGAAATGAATGCTCACTCGTTCTAAAATAAACCGACCCCTGGATGGGTGGGCTTGTATTGAGAATATCGTTTACAAAAAAATAAGTAAAAGTGAATCAATAATAAAAAAAGAAATATTTATTGAATGTGTTAACAACGAATAGAAATGAATGCTCACTCGTTTTAAAATTCAACGTATATTTTGTTTTTACAATACATAATATATGCAATGACCAAGTTCACGCTATGCCATACACCCATTGTAGTTAATTTTATTTATTGCAATACACAGCCTGCAAATTTAAAACCTGTCATTATTTTTTTGTTTAACAAAGAAACAACACTAAACAATAGTTAAGCTTCTTGATATTTTTTGTACCGTTTAATTAGTTATAAAAAATTGAAAATAAAAACGACAAAAAAAAAATGTTTTATGAAGAGTTAACCTCACCGAGTGAATTTCAACAAGGTGAACATACTCCAAAACATCTTTGAACGTAGAGAGTCCATGTCAATTTCTCATCCCAACGGATTTCCTCAAGCAATAACCGCGCACCTTGTAGAAAATACATGATAATTATAGAAACCACAAAACAATTTCACAAAGCTGCAAACATAGCAAGTAAACTAGCAAAACTGCCATTTTTTGTATAAGCCAAACAGCCGGGTCCGAGGTCATCTTGACCCCCTAAACAGTATGTACACTAATAATTTTATATATACTTAACTTTAAATATACCAGATTGTAGGGATTCGGGTTGAACACGCCTCATTATTTTTCCATAGATGAACTTTTTTTATAAATCGTTTTGTGAATTATTTTAGGGTTTATGAATACAATATGAATTAATGTTTTTGAATAAATGATTTAGTAGATTGCAATGTTCCATGCATCATAAATATGCCCCTTACAACCTATCAAACCCATTCAAATAACTTGGGCAACCATTCCCTTCTTGGTTACTTTTTTGAATTTGAAAACAAAATTGTAGATATATACAATATTAGAACTTATATAAATCCATCCACCAATCACTAAACGCCCTCAAGGTTGGCGGGAATACATACTTGTTTCCTGAATCTTTAGAAAATGGTGACACGGCTAATGACACAACCGGTTCTGAAGCAGTCATAGAAGTCATGGTGCATTTGACTGATCCATCTGTAAAGGTATCTCCTGATGCACAATATAAACCAATTAGTGCTACAATTTGAACTAAATAAGTTTACTCAAACTTGATTTCCAAGAGTATTGCTTACGACTTCTGGCATCTTAATTATATATTGATTAAAATAGCCCCTGTAAACTGTGACAATGAAGATCTCATGGCAGGGATATTGATTCAAGAGTCCAAACCAACGCAAAAAAATATTAGCTAAAAACCCTAAATCAAGACTAGAACAAATTACTAAAAATTATTTTTTTTTGGTAATCCTACACTGAGGTAAATGAGTGGCAAATTTGATCACAAAAAAACTTACTACAACTTCAATGTAAAGTTTTTTTTTGTTTCTTCCCTTACCTATTTACGCAGAAAATAAACATTGGATTGCCTAGACATGACTTTCAAAACTTGCTATTCATAGGGTAAACATTAAAATTGGTCTCCCTTATTTGAATAACAAAAGTCATTTAGAAAGATAAATACTTACATGATTTGCTCTTGTTCAAAAGCACTTTTAAGCAGGGCGTATGCACCATTCTTTATGTTCAATGGTATGAAAGCAGGATAAACCGTCACCACTAGACCACCCCACCATAACCACAAACCCGTAGTTGGAGAGATGTGGGGGATCCACGCAACCCAACATGGATTCTCGAGTTCTGGCTGTTTACCTGCAGCGGCCCACACAGAGTTGCAACAAAGAATCGACTCGTTAATGGTATCTCAGGAACCCATTTTATACCACTAAATAGTTCCTTTATGACTACGAAAATCCACACACTAGTGTCCACCCATTTCGTCAATTATAAATAGTATCAGGTTTTAAGGTCAGTAAAAGAGAAATACACTTTAATACTGCAAAAATTTACCGAGCACAATCCTAACTACTTGACTTGCCCACTATTTAGCAACTTCAATGAAAAACTTACCTATACTTGTCAAGATTTCCATCTTTTAACTTTTCACGCAGAAGGACACCATCTCCATATACTACAAAAAACCAAACATGTAAAAAGAACACTTTAATACCTGGGAACAGGTTATAGTATTATGCAAATCATAAAGTTAGCGTTCTTTTAGTCTGACTTAGTGGTCATTTCTAGTGAGGTCACTCCGTATCTTTTTTTTTTGTTTTTTTCCTTTCAAAACGAATATTTAACAAACCATCATTCCAAGTTCCTTGCAACTATTCAACGCTCTTTTGGAACCACTCACTGCGCCAAACGTCTTGAGTGAGTACAACCAACCTTAACCATTTTCGTAAAACCAATCTTGAGCAAAATACTGCAAAAATAAATACTTACAAATGTTATCCGATAAAAATACAGAGGCAACATTTAACCAATAAGAATTCTCGTGTTCGAAATGTTACCTGAGGACGGTTGTGTTGTGTTTCTAGTACCAGACTCGCCTACAACCACAACCACTTGATTCTTTGGTTATTGACCCTATTTAGAGTAAAACAGTAATTAAATAATTTTAAACATCAAATTGAATTAAAAATATGAATGTTTTAACATAAGGAAATTCAAACATAAATGCAATCCCCAAACAGACCCTTTACGTGTTTATGCGGACATTAATTTGATAGCTTACCTTCCATAACAAGAGGAACATGTAAGATTTCTCTCAAATAAGATAATCCATTTATGACATATTTGAAATAAAGAATTTAATCTGACACCAATGGTTCATTTGGAAGAAAGAATTACAATTTTAAAAGAAAGAGCTTGGTCTGACCCCAATGGTTCATCTAGGATTCAACTGATTCCGTAAGACACTCATACATCAGTATTGTGACATGAATTGTACCATTGTCCACCATCAAAGGACCAGAGGACAAGTCTTGTCTGCGCATGAGGATCTGGTTTGGAGAAAGCATTGTTAGGGCTCGAGCCCACATCGTTATTGGCAGTAAAATGTGGAGCACTTTAACAAATAATATGATATTTATAGAACCACGAAATGGGGAATATTAATCAAACAATAAATAGTATCTGATTTGGTTACTTGGTGCTTCAGGCAACAGAAGTAAGTTATTTAAAGAAGGAAGTTGTGCATATATATTGAAGCGTTAAAAGGAACAAAAGTAAGTTATTTTTGTCCCATTTGACAACCTTTGATATAACATCAATTTTTTCCTACTAACCTAACCCCTCAAATAAAAACAATGATTTAAAATCATAGAGACAAAAATAAAAAGAGTATCACAAGACCCGAAAAGATGAATGATGTTTTAACATAAGATCGTATATATACCTATTATGCTTGTTCCATTATTGGCAAGTAATTATGTAAGCACTATTTCCTAGAAAAACCATCAAAATGAGTATTTAATATTTGATAAACATCTGTATAAACCAGGTTATTTGGTTCGGAGAAAACTCAATACATACCGCTCATTACATGACCTGTTGTGCTCTTCTAACATTGCTTTAGATCCTAAAATGAATCAAAATAGTTTAAATCCTGCAATAACAACAAAATAAATGATCATGTTGTGGAATTTTGTTCGTATCTAAACTTTCTATTTCAATCCAAGGTGTTCTTGGAGCTATAATATCGTTGCCTTATAGGATCAACCTGTTGCAGCCATTACATTAAGCATTTTCATCAAGCACTCAATATGCAACTTTAGTATACGAAAAACTACATTAAAAAACACCAACATGTTACATATAAAAAGTAAATACGTGGTCAATGTTAAGTTTAGTCAAACCCCTATACCTTCATTTGCAGTAGCTTTTTAAAAATCCCAGCTTAAGTTATAATCAAATGAAAAGTTTTTTGTAATTAAATTTCTTTAGGCATTTCATCAAACACTTGGTGTTCATACACTTAGAATATGTATCACTATCAATTACTGAAACATGTATAAGATTAACTGAAAACCAATCACCCAAAATCATATATAAAAAAACATAACTTTATCTAGTAAATAAATCCAAACTTAAGCAATCAAAATAAATACCTTGATGTGATGATAAATCATGAATGAGAATGAATTTTTTTATCAGCCTGCCATGCCTTATTGACATATATTTAGTCACAATCATCACTGCACATATTGACATACATGCCTTAAAAAGTTATAGATGTTGGATTGCTAACTTTAGAGCCCATAAATATTTTATCAACAAAACTTATTTTTTATTAACATACCTTAGACGCTCCTTCATGTTGATCAGTTAATTAAATGTTGATGCATTTAAATGGAGAAGCTCCTTGGACATGATAAATTTAAATGTTGATTAGTCAATTAACATGACCGAACTTTACTTGTCTGCCAGGTCCTCAACCATGTCCACCATGCTCATCCTGAAAACAAAATCCCAAAAGGATAAACAATCCGCAAGAAAACATTTAACAAAACTCATTTTGCAAAAATTCACAGATGAAACCTCCAACTTGGCAGCGACTCAAAAAATCGATACCTCCAACTTGGCAGCGACTCAAAAAATCGATATCATTATGATCCAAAGCCACATCAACACACTCTCCTAATATGGAAATCGAATGAAGGATCTAATAAAATAACCACGGCCAGCTGTAAAACATCATAAACAATATCAATTAAATCACAACTGTATGTGTATGTGTGTGGCAGTGAAAAAACATACTTAGCATCCAATACAACAAAGGACCAAGATTCCTTAAACCTTTCATCAGATACTTGATATGATTATCTGGTTGCACCTCTAACCTTAAACATATCTAACACTTTCATAAATTAAATAATTAAAAGAAATCAATATTAGGTTTTAAGTGAACTTACATAACTGCTTGTGAATTAGGGGGACAATTACAAAAGAGATTATATATATGAAACACTTGACTCTCATGGGCCAACTGTTCTTCTTAATACTGAGAATCAATTGGTGGGCATGGTTTTCCAAAACGTGATTTTTATACTGAATGCTATAAATTCACAGATAACAATGACGACACCTATTACATGATGATTCAATTAGACATATTACACAAAATAAATGCAAAAATCATATCTCTACACGAATATACATGTATTTGTCCAAGTTGTTCACCTACAATCTACTACCTGAATTTTCTATGAAGATTATTGTGAATCAAAGGTGAGGGGATTGAATTGAGGAGTGATTAAAGAGATGTATAGTGATAATACCTTTTTAAACTCCACCCTTTTCCAGTAAATAACTTTCGATTCATATTCTTAATAAAAAAATAACCGTGATCAATATTTTGCATAAAACATAAAAGAAAGAAAAAAAGAGACGTAAAACTCACCTCTTGTTCAGGGCAAAGATTGTAGATCCAATATATTTTCATAAACCTAGTTTCAATCATCGTATGGTGGTGGTGCGGAATTAGGAATCGCCAGTTTTCTTTGGAAAGAATTGATTTACCATTAAAGTGATGGCTTAATTGTTCTCTCTCATGAATCATTTTCTTAATAAATTGTAACTGAATTTTTTGAATGCCTTTGACTTTCATTAAACCATATCATTAATTGTAGGTTTTATATTAAATGCAGACATAAAAACATTTGAATTAAAAACAGGAATCGCCAGTTTTCTTTGGAAAGAATTGATTTACCATTAAAGTGATGGCTTAATTGTTCTCTCTCATGAATCATTTTCTTAATAAATTGTAACTGAATTTTTTGAATGCCTTTGACTTTCATTAAACCATATCATTAATTGTAGGTTTTATATTAAATGCAGACATAAAAACATTTGAATTAAAAACAGGAATCGCCAGTTTTCTTTGGAAAGAATTGATTTACCATTAAAGTGATGGCTTAATTGTTCTCTCTCATGAATCATTTTCTTAATAAATTGTAACTGAATTTTTTGAATGCCTTTGACTTTCATTAAACCATATCATTAATTGTAGGTTTTATATTAAATGCAGACATAAAAACAGAATTATACATTTGAATTAAAAATAACACTTTTTTAAACTTAAACCTTATCTATTTTATTTTTTAAAAACATTCCACAACTACCATTGTGGTCTAGTGGTAAATGCATATGTTGTGGGTGCATAGACCAAGGTTCGAATCTTGTCAAAGCCTTTTTAGCACCAATTTATTTCCAGGATTTCCACTCATGCTGCATATGTGGCAAAATTAATGCACACGTGGACACATAAAAATGCTTAGGTGGCTTTCTTGGCTGCCTATGTGGATTAAAAAATGCTTAGGTGTCTTTAAAAGGTGATGACGTGGATTAAATTATGGTAAGGTGGCATTCTTTGATGATTATGTGGCATTTATGTTGCATGAGGTGGCATTGTTGTATCCTGTTATATATAATGTAAGATATATATATACACAATAAGCTCGAGTAGCTTATTGTGACCTTATGGGGCTTAATGCTTAACCAAACCCAAAATGAAACCAATGGGCCGAGCCCCGACCCTAGAACCCTCTTACGGGTCTCTATCGGGCCCAATCGGCCCAACAGTGGCTTATTAGCTTATTGATTAAGCTGATAAGCCACGAGCCCCCTAAGTGCTTATTGGGACCTAAATAGATATCAATGGACCTACCAAGACCCTTTAAACCTTACCGGGACTTAACGGCTCAAGAACGGCCCAATAGGGTTTCGGTATTAGCTTATCAGCTTTATTTCAATAAGCTGAAAAGAAACGGTTGTTTCGATAAGAAAGCTGGAAAAGCATAGAAGGGACCAAACACTCAACACTTATCGGGTTAAGTTATTGGGCTCAAAAGCCAATAGCTCGACATATGCTTCATAAGCTTGCACGTGCTTATTGAATGCTTATTTCGGTCGCTTATGGGCTTTTGTAGCCAACTATACTTAACCGATAGGGTGTTGCAGTGTTTTGTCCCCTTCCTCGTGCTTTTTCCAGCTTGCATTTAGCCGAACCAAACCTGTTAGCTTGTTCCAAATAAGCCGATAAGCTAATAAGCACCCCTATTGGGCCGGTCTTGGGCCCGTTTAGGCCCGGTAAGGTTTGAAAGTGTTTCGTTGGGTCCATTAGGGTCCGTTAGGTATATTTAAGTCTAATAAGCACCTGGAAGGTCGGTGTGCTTATTTAGCTTATCCGATAAGCTAATAAGCACACGGTTGGGCCTATTGGGCTCGATAGAACCCGGTAAGGGTTCTCATGATTCGGTCTTAAATCTTTTGGGTCCAACGAGTTTGCTAGGATTCTTTGAAGGCTTATAGGCGGTTTAAGCTCGCGAATAAGCTGTGAGAGCTTATTCGTGGCGTGTGGCTTATTATGGTGGGCTCGGTAGTGGGTTTGAAGGCCCGTTAAGGTCCGTTGGACTTAACGAAGCATGCCAAAGGTCCATTAAGATTCTTAGTCTCATACTAAGCTCATTATGCCGCGTATAAGCACACGAATAAGCTGTTTAGCTTATTGTGGCTTATAAGCTCGTATTTGGGCTCGCGTTGGGCTCGTGTGACAGGCTACGAGTCCCTTGAGGCCCGTTGTTTCCCCTAGCCATTTATATGGTCATTCGAAGAGCCCTAGCGATAATATGCCGAGTATTTGACTTGTGTACACGTCGGGTTTCACATGCAAGTGTCTTTTAGGGTCGCGTACACATTCCTAAGTCGTCCTAGCTTGTTTACAATAAAAGTTTACGTGTAAGTTAATGTATATGGCACCTCCAAGGTTGCATTGTGACAAGGAAGGGTGCGTGAACCATGCATGGGTCGAACCATGCATGTTTCACGTTAACCTTGAGTCTTAACTCGAAATATAAGCGAATCTAGAAGCTAATAAAAGATACGCGAGTATGAAAGACAACTTCGAGAACATAAAATGACTTACTATAGTCCTAGTGTCTTATTCGTGAATTGTGAAGCAAAGCCCGAGTCGTTTGCACCTCAACGCGTGTAATCCCAAGCTCCAAGACCCGTAAGCTTCTCTTAACACCCTTATATGCGATCTTAAACGTACCTTGCCACCTTAGAATGAGTTGTGCCGTGTATGGTTCGGTTATGAGATAAGCCGAATGAAATAAAGGGTAAATGAAGAGAGTTTAGCTTTGAGAGAGTTTAAGGGTTTGTGAAAATGTATTATGTGAGTTAGGGAGTGTGTATTTATAGGGAATGAGCTTAGTTAGTTTTCCTAGTCCACATCCAAACCGAGTCGTGCCCTAGGGGGCGGTTTTGAGGTGATTTAGTTAATCTCACATGGTTTTAAGTAAACCACCTTAGTACATGTTTTAATGAGTTAGAAATGTACAAGATTTTTGCTTAGCTAGAAAATCTTATGACTTGGTGTGTGGTCTCCTTGTTAACCGCGACCTAGATGAGCAAGGGGAGCAAAGTGGGTATTAACCATGGGGTAAAGGACTAGTAGGAGACCATTAGGACATGTCTTAATGACTTAGGAGATGTACATGTACCCTTAAGTATTATTAGGGAGATTTTGCTAGTAAATAAATCACCAAGGACGATTTTATGCAAGTTTACTTGCCCAATTTCGGTTACCAAGTGATATAAACACAAGACTTGATTAAATTTCGACTTTAGGTTCCCAAAGTGGGTATTGGTTTGAGTCTAGGTAAGTCTAGGTATTTCCGGGGTGCGTTCAAATGTATTTTATCGCGAAACGTAACCCTTTTACGTGACCAATAAAAATAAAATACTCAAAGTACAATAATTATTCTTAAAATAATTATTCCTTACTTGGTTGATGTAAACCTTAATTTATTTGGTGACCGTTTACATTCATTGATTATTTCTAGTCTACGCGGTTTTAAAAGTAAACATTTAAAAGTAAACGCGTATCGGACTAAAATAAATAGTGATCATTAATATAGTCGTACAATGACACGAAAATGAGAAATGTTACAGTCTCCACCCGTTAAAAGAGCTTTGTCCTCAAAGCTTAAGACCTTGTAGTAGATGACGAAGCCCGGTTTGTGAAGAGTTGTGGGTATTTTTGTTTGAACGAATCTTCACGTTCCCAGGTGAACTCAGGGCCCCGCCTAGAGTTCCAGCGAACCTTAACCAGTGGTATCCGGCTCCGCTTCAATCGTTTGATCTCCCGTTCCATGATTTCAACGGGCTCTTCCACAAACTGGAGCTTATCGTCAACATGAATTCCTTCTAACGGCATGACTAACGGTTCGTCGGCGTAACATTTCTTCAGATTTGATACATGGAAAGTGTGGTGAACTCTGCTCAACTCTTGAGGAAGTTCCAGCCTGTAGGCAACCTTTCCAACTTTTGCTAATACTTTGAACTCCATCGGCTTTCGCTTTCGATCAGCGTAGCTCTTTTGTCGATCCTGTGCCGCTTGCATTCTTTGCTTGATCAGGACGATCTTTTCCGTTGTTTCTTGGATTAATTCCGGACCAGTCAGTTGGGCTTCCCCAACCTTGGCCCAGCATACTGGTGATCGGCATTTTCGACCATACAGTGCCTCATAAGGGGCGGAGTTTATGCTAGCGTGATAACTGTTGTTATATGAAAACTCGGCCAAAATCGATCACGCAAGCACGTAGCATGTCCTCGAGAGTTTGAATGGTCCTCTCGCTCTGGCCGTCAGTTTCTGGATGATACGCAGTGCTCATGCTAATATCCGTACCCAAATCTTTTTGAAATGATCTCCAGAAATTTGAAGTAAATCTCCCGTCATGATCACAGATAATTAAGGCAGGTATCCCGTGCCTTGCCACTATCCTGTTTAAGTACAATCTTGCCAGTTTATCCAACGGGTCATTTTCCCGTATTGGTAAA
>BQNB010050066.1:2337-41704 GCA_026074375.1 Tanacetum coccineum | reverse complement strand
TATAAAGGAGGGAAATAAGGTTTAAATGTTGAGTATTGCTTGCTTGTACCTTGTACTTAAGAGTTTGTACAATTTTTTTTAGAAAAACGGAGGTAAAACCGCTATTTTGAATGTCATGCTTTATTGACTTGTACATTGTACATTAAAGGACCTGTACATTATTTTGGAGGGAATTCATATTTGAATTTATGCTTAGATTTGTTATACATTTGCTTTAATTGATTGTACATTTACTTTGAATGTTTACATTACCTAAAATTAGGGTTTTGACCTAAACGTTAACGGTTTAGGCTCATCTGGTATTAACGTCGAGAAAACTATGTTAAATAGATAACGTACATGTTATAAATGATATTAGTGTGTTGACTTGACATATTATGATGTTTACATGATGTAAACATAGATAGAATAGGCATAGGTCGTTGCGTGAGCTCGTTTACTTTAGAAATGCAAGTTACATTGCATAATGAGATAAAGCAAAAAATTTCCCTGTAAAAGGTGGTATATCATATAATAGATGGATATTACATAGCATCTAATTTAATAGATGGATATTTACATTGATGAAAATTGCGGGTTGTTATAGGTAGAATATCTGGAAAAGGTAAAATCAAAACTGGAACATTAGATTTTGATGATGTGTACTTCTGTAAGGAGCTTAAGTATAACCTGTTCAGTGTGTCACAAATATGTGACAAAAAGAACAATGTTCTTTTTACTGACACTGGATGTCTTGTCCTATCTTCTAACTTTAAGCTACTTGATGAAAGTCAAGTCTTGTTGAGAGTTCCAAGAAAGGATAACATATACAGTGTTGACCTAAAGAGTGTTGTTCCCACTGGAGGTTTAACTTGCCTCTTTGCTAAGGCCACAACTGATGAATCTAATTTATGGCATAAGAGGCTTGGGCACATTAATTATAAAACAATGAACAAACTTGTGAGGGGAAACCTTGTGGGAGGTTTACCCTCAAATATTTTTTGAAAATAATCATGGTTGTGTTGCTTATCAGAAAGGAAAGCAACACAAAGCCTCCTATAAGGCCAAACTTGTGAACTCAATCAACAAACCCTTACATAAGCTTCATATGGATCTCTTTGGTCCTACAAATGTTAAGAGTTTAAATCAGCAAACCCTTACATATGCTTCATATGGATCTCTTTGGTCCTACAAATGTTAAGAGTTTAATGAAAAAATCTTATTGCCTAGTTATTACTGATGACTTTAGTAGATTTTCTTGGGTATTCTTTTTGGCCACTAAGGATGAAACTAGTGGGATCTTAAAGACCTTTATAACTAGAATAGAACATCAACTAGACTGTAAAGTAAAAGTTATCAGGTGTGACAATGGAAGTGAGTTCAAAAATAGTGTAATGAATCAGTTCTGTGATATGAAAGGGATTAAGAGGGAATTCAGTGTTGCTAGGACTCCTTAGTAGAATGGTGTTGCTAAAAGGAAGAACAGAACACTGATAGATGCTGCAAGAACTATGTTAGTTGACTCTAAGTTACCAACCACCTTTTGGGCAGAAACAATTAATATTGCTTGCTATGTGCTAAATAGGGCCTTAGTCATTAAACCCCATAACAAGACACCTTATGAACTTATTCTTGGAAGACCTCCACTAATAGACCTCATGAAACCCTTTGGGTGTCCTGTTACCATCTTAAATACCAGGGATTATCTAGGCAAGTTTGATGAAAATGCTGATGAGGGATTTTTTGTAGGATACTCTGTGGTTAGTAAGGCTATGAGAGTATTTAATAAAAGGACCATGATAGTTGAAGAGACCTTAAACATTAGATTTCTTGAAAATGCACCTAATGTGAAAGGAAATGGACTAGATTGACTTTTTGATATTGATTCTTTGACAATATCTATGAACTATGTGCCAGTTGTTGCAGGATTTCAAACTAATGGTATTGCAGGAACCAAAGATAATATTATTATAGGTCAAGCTGAAAAGAAGAAAGAACCTGAACAAGAGTACATCCTGATACCTATTTGTACAACTGATCCATTAATCTCTCAAGGTCCTAAGGATAGTGCACTAGATGCTGGAAAGAAGGCTACTGAAGTAGATTAAAATCAAGTTTCAGATAATGGTAGGCAGGATAATCAAGTCACAAGACGTGAGTTTGAAGGGATACTTCAACAAGAAAGGAAAACTGAACACATTAACAGTACTAATTGTTTTAATACTGTTAGTTTACCTGTTAATACTGCTGGACCATCATTTGTTAATGCTGCTTCACCATCACCAATTAATGCCACTGGAACTCCTGCTATACTAAAGCATGTTAAGGAACATCCTTTTGAACAATTTCTCTTTTAAAAATGCATTTCTCTCCATCATGTTCCTATTGTGACTCCAATATATGATACTGGAATCCTTGGTAATTGCCTAAAATGAATGAAATTATAGAAGAATAGGTTGACATGAACAATGTGGTTTCATCCTATACCATTCCTGATGCTCCTCTCACCAAATTTCTTAAAGATCATCCTAAATATCAAGTGATTGGCAGTATAGAAACACCTGTACAAACAAGATAAATGACCAAGATAAATAAAGAACATGGTTTGATTTCCTCAGTTCAAAAGCTTAAGAAGACAAATCACAAAGACTTTCAAAATTGTCTGTTTACGTGTTACTTATCTCAAATGGAACCTAAGAAACCTGTTCAAGCCCTTAAAGATCCAAGTTGGGTAGAAGCAATGCAGGATGAGCTTCTACAGTATAAACTATTAAATGTTTGGACCTTGGTTGATTTACCTAAAGACAAGTGGGCAATTGGTACTAAATGGGTTTTTAGTAACAAAAAGGATGAAAGAGGCATAGTGATAAAGAACAAAGCAAGATTAGTTGCTTAGAGGCATACTCAAGAGGAAGGTATAGACTATGATGAAGTATTTGCACCAGTAGCAAGGATTGAAGCTATAAGGCTATTTCTAGCTTATGCTTCCTTCAAAGATTTTGTAGTCTACCAAATGGATGTCAAGAGTGCTTTTATATATAGAAAGATAGAAGAGGAGGTATATGTCTGTCAACCTCCTGGCTTTGAAGATCCAGACTTTCCTGACAAAGTCTACAAGGTAGAAAAGGCTCTTTATGGACTACATTAGGCCCCAAGAGCATGGTATGAGACATTGTCAACTTATTTGATGGACAATGGTTTTCACAGGGGTCAAATTGATAAAACATTATTTATTAAAAGACATAAAGATGATATCTTGCTAGTACAAGTTTATGTTGATGATATCATCTTTGGGTCAACCAAGAAAGAATTGAGTACTAAGTTTGAGACTCTAATGCATGATAAGTTCCAAATGAGTTCTATGGGAGAACTTTCTTTCTTTTTGGGACTTCAAGTTTAACAGAAGAGTGATGGAATCTTCATCAGCCAAGACAAATATGTGGCTGATATTCTGAATTTTTTTGACTTTTCCACTATAAAGACAGCAAGCACTCTAATGGAGCCTAACAAAGCATTGGTCAAGGATGCAGAGGCTGAAGATGTAGATGTGCATTTATACAGATCAATGATTGGATCATTGATGTACTTAACAGCTTCTAGGCCTGAGATCACATTTGCTGTTTGTGCTTGTGCAAGGTTTCAAGTAACTCTAAAGACTTCACATCTTCATGTTGTGAAGAGAATTTTTAGATACTTAAAAGGTCAACCTAAATTGGGCCTTTGGTATCCTAGAGATTCACCATTTGACTTGGAAGCCTATTCTGATAATGATTATGCTAGAACTAGCCTTGACAGGAAATCCACAACAGGAGGTTGTCAATTTCTTGGCAAAAGGTTGATTTCATGGCAATGTAAAAAGCAAACTATAGTTGCAAACTCCACTACTGAGGCAGAGTATGTTACTGCTGCTAGTTTCTGTGGACAGGTGTTATGGATTCAAAATCAAATGCTTGATTATGGGTAAAACCTCATGAACACCAAGATTTACATTGATAATGAAAGTACAATATGTATTGTGAAAAATCTAGTATTTCACTCTAAAACTAAGCACATAGAGATTAGGCACCATTTCATCAGAGATTCGTATGAGAAGAAGTTGATTCAAGTAATCAAGATCCACACAGACCACAATATTGCAGATCTTCTCACAAAGGCTTTTGATGTTAGCAGGTTTAATTTTTTGAATGCTAGCATAGGCTTACTTAATCTCTAAAGTGGAAGTTAATTCAGAATGATGATAGCAAAGGATGGGAGATGCTTTATGGATAAATTTGCAGTTAAAACTGGTAACTCATCACTTAATACTGCTAGCATGATTTAATACTACTGGGTAAAGGTTAGTGCTGCCAGACTAACTTAATACTGCTATCATTGGAGTAACAACTATTTCACTTTTTCATGTTGAATCTTTCATTATTCCATTATCACCCAACACCTTAGGACAACTGGTATGTGCTTAAATACACATACCTTTTACCCAATAAAACAAGCCTAAATGTCCAAAAACGGATATAAAATACTATGAATATGCTTGTTTTGCTTTACGTACTGTGCAGGTACCAGATATCGACAAAAAGACAAAAACGAAGCTAAAACGGACAAAACCGAGCACGGAATTGGAAAGAGCGCGAAAAACCGAAGCCGAAGGCATATTCATTTTTTATGGGCCAACCCGTACTTATTTAATGGGCCGGGTCAGCCCATTATAATTTAAATACTACTAAAAGCCTAAATTCTAAATGCATTTAACAAACCAGATATAGCTAAAAACCAAAATCCAAGCCCAGTTGACAAGTCAAGGCCCAAGAAATTAGTCAAAGCCCAAGTCTTAAACCATTAACACCGTTAGCCCATTACCCTTTAACCTTTTTCACTGTTAGTCCTTAGGGACTAACACAGTTAGTCCCTAACTACCCTAACCCCGTTACCTTTTACCCCTAATGCCCGTTAACCCTTGACCCAGTCAAAATCAATTACCCGCCTTGTTACTATTCACCGTCTCTCTCCTATGTTACCCTGCAACACAAGGTGTACTCCACCCATCTATCCTTTTCCCATCTCTCTCCTACTCATAGAAATAAACAAAGGGTAACATAATCCCATGCTGTAGGTTCCTATTTTTCACACATATAATATCTAGAGAGAGAAAGTTAGAGAGAGAGATGGTTGGGAGAAAACTAGAGAAAAAGCACACTAAATTGTGTGTGTAAAATGATTCTTCCAACACCCTCTCCATGTGTGGAGAGGGCTTTTATACAAAGGATAAATCGGGCTTTCCATGGGCTTGCCATGGGCTTTCTATGCTTTGGCCCGGTTAGCTTACTAAATAATACATAAAATTGTCTAACTATTATAAAGGCTCGTGAGATCGATAATGATCGTTACTTCACTAAAAATATAATTCCTAACAATCTCCCCCTAAGGGACGGTCATTGAGATCTCATAAATGATCAACACTTTCTGTATTTCTAACAATCTCCCCCTAAGGGGTGATCATAAAGATCTCTCCTTGTGACCTTGATCATTAATCGTTGAAGCGTCTTGTCTTGATCTTGAGTCTTTTTTGTGTAATAGTTGATCTTTTGTCTTGCATCTTTATGTAGTGATCTTTGACTTGTGGCTTGAGCTTGTTTCTTTAAGATTGTCATTATATGTGATCTTATGCTTTCTTGAGATCATCAGCCAAATTTAATCTCTAATCATCATCTTGTGATCTTTCGCCATCTTGTGTGCTTGTGACTTTTGGGCCAACATGCTCATACTTGTTGTAATCTTGAACGCATGACTTTATATTCGTATTTCTTCATCAATTCATAACTTCATCACTTTGACATACCAAAGAAGAAGAAGTTGATATCAGAGTTTGCGGAATGTTGGGAATTACGTTTTCCTAACTTAGTACCGTTAGTATTAATAGTTAGTACCGATAGTTATAGTTAGTACTGACAGTACAAAATGTTAAGTACTGATCAGTTAGTTAGTACCGATAGTAGAAATTAGTTAGTACCGTTTAAGAGATATGTATGAGATATTTTAGGAAAAGATATGTATTATCTTTTACGCGTTTTGTAAGCCTGTTAGGGTTTATCCTTGGTCTATAAAAGGATCCCTCTTGGCATAGTTAGACACACGAGCTCAATATATCTCATACAATCATATCTCATAGTTAGTAATAATCTGTAATCACTCAAAGCAGATTAATAAAAATTATTATTTAGTTTTTCATTGTTCTTCTTAGTACTTGTGTTAAGATTCCGCATTAGCACATAGTATTCATAGTCAGTGTTTCTATATAGTCAAACTGTATTTATACACCTTGGCTATCATCCTTAATAGGTTGCAAAGATCTATTCAGTTTGGGACTCACAAGTGGTATCAGAGCCTGTGAGAAACTCTGAGTAAGAAGAACAAACAAATCCAGTTATACATCTCCATCCTATAAAACTAAACATGTCTGGATCACAAGATGAAATTCCACCTAGTTATACCAATAAAAGAATAGGTAACACCTAGTTTTGCTAACCAGCAAGTAAAAACTCCTAGGGAAACTGTTAAGAATCAATTCACACATAGTCAAAAACCTAAAGTTGACAAGAAAGAGTTGGGGTATGGGTTTACTGCAAGAGCATGTTTTGTATGTGGAAGTCTTAATCATCTAATTAGAGATTGTGATTTCCATGAGAAGAGGATGGCTAAAAAGGCTGAGTTAAACAATGGGTTGAATAGGAACTCTGGTCAAAGGGAGATAAGGCCAATTTGGAACAATGTGCATAGAGTAAATAAACAAAACCAATTTGTTCCTACAGCAGTTCTAACTAGAACTGGCAAAATTCCAGTTAATACTGCTAGAGCTAGCGGTACTAAAAATGTTAGTACTGCTAGGCATAGTTTTAACAGACAGGCAATACTAACTAGTACTGCTATGAAAGTTAATACAGTTAAGCCCATTGTGAATGGAGTTAGACCAGCAAATGTTTTTCAAAAAACTCATTCACCATCTTCAAGGCCTTTCAAAAAGACAACAGTACTTAGAACAAATTTTTTAAAACAAAAAGTTAATACTGCTAAGGTACATGTAGTTAGTGATGTTGGGGGGAAAAAGGAAACTGTTGTTAAGCCCTCAGCAGGTTGTAATTGGAGACCACAAAGATACAACTGGCATAACGTCTCCAAATACAATGGTGGATCCAGTCTTAGAAATTATTTCACTTTCAAAGATCCACTAGGCAGACTCAAGCCCAAACAGGCTTGGGTCCCTAAGAGAAACTAATCTCTCTTTTTTATATGCAGGATTATCCACATAGATCTTTAAAGAATAAATGAATTGTTGATAGTGGATGTTCCAGGCACATGACTGGAAACAAGGCCTACCTTGCTGAATTTCAAGACTTTAATGGTGGCCCTGTTGCTTTTGGAGGTAGTAAAGGTTACATCACTGGTAAAGGTAAAATAAAAACTGGAAAGTTAGATTTTGAGGATGTGTGCTTTATGAAAGAACTTCAGCATTTCAATCTCTTTTCTGTGTCACAAATGTGTGACAAAAAAACAAGGTTCTATTTACCAGACTCTGAATGTCTTGTTTTGTCTCCTGAATTTAAGTTGCCTGATGAAAATCAAGTATTACTTAAAATCCCCAGGGACAAAAACAATAGTAAAGTTTCAATTAGAGAACTTTGTTCCATTCAGGAGATTCGCTTGTTTTTGCAAAGGCCTAAATGATGAATTAAAATGGATAGGAGGTTGGGTCATGTCAATTTCAAAAACTTAAACAAACTTGTGAAGGGAAACCTTGTCAGAGGTCTACCTTCAAAGATTTTTTAAAATGACCACACTTGTGTTGCTTGTCAGAAAGGAAAGCAACACAAGGCCTCCTGTAAGGCCAAAGCAGTAAGCTCTATTAGCCACACCTTACAACTTCTTCATATGGATTTATTTGGACCTACATCTGTAAGAAGTTTAAACCATAAGACTTATTGCCTGGTTATCACTGGTGATTTTAGCAGGTTTAGTTTGGTGTTTTTCTTAAGAACTAAGGATGAAACTAGTGAAATCCTTAAGGACTTTATAAGACAGATAGAGAACCAATTGAATCAAAAAGCTAAAACTATTAGATGTGATAATGGTACATAATTTAAGAACAGGGATGTTATTGAATTCTATGGGTCAAAAGGGATCAAGAGGGAATATAGCAATGCAAGAACTCCACAACAAAATGGAGTTGCTGAAAGAAAGAACAGGACCCTTATTAAGGCTACTAGGACCATGTTTGCAGATTCATTTTTACCTAACACTTTTTGGGCTGAAGCTGATAGTATGCTTGTTATGTCTAAACAGGGTAATTATTGACAATGCCTCATAATAAGAACCTTATGAATTTGAACTGGTAATTACCAATTATAAGTTATCTAAGACCTTTTTAGGTTGCCATGGAGAACATCTTGATACCATTAACCACCTAGGCAAGTTTGCTGGAAAAATGAGATGATGGGTTTTTTGTTGGGTATTTTCTTACAAAGCAAGGCTTTTTTAGTGTATTCAATTTAATAACCAAAAGAGTTGAAGATAAAACCTGAACATCACCTTTTTAGAAAAACAAACCTATGTTGCAGGAAAGGGGACAACTTGGCTTTTTGATCTGGTATTATTTAACTGATTCTATGCATTATCATTTGTAGATCAGAGATATCAAGCTACCATCATGCGGTCCCACAAGAAGACTACCAAAATGCAGGTACAAAAGACATTATTGATGCAGGGGATTCTGAAAAAGAGGATGAATTTGCTCAAGACTGCTTTGTTCTGCCAATATGGCCCTCTTATTCTTTAACAAACACTCCTAATTTAAATTCAGATGAAAAGAGAGATGGTCCAAGAGAGGAAGAACAAGTCTTTTTGGAAGAACTTGAAAGACTTAAGAGGCAAGAAAAGGAGGCTAATGAGGAAGCTGAAGCTCTCAGGAAGGAGTTTGAACAAGAAACTGAGAACTTGGTTTTAAAAGAAGGAGCTGCACGGGCTAGCAGTACTAACATTTTTAGTACTGTTAGCACACCAGCTAAAGCTAGCAGTACTAACTTAGTTAATACTGTTAGCACACCATTTAGTACTGCCAGTCCTCATGAGGGACTAACTCTTTCTGATCCAACAAATCCTGAACAAGATGATTCAGAAATACCTCCACTTGAGGATATTTATCAACATTCTTCTGATGGTATTTTTACTACTTCATCTTATGATGATGAGGGTGTAGTGGCTATATCACAATACTTGGAATTTGTTGTGTACTGTTATCCTATTCCCACATCAAGGATTTACTCCCTCTCATCTACCGCATCTTATTCTTGGAGATCCAACCTCAGAATTCAAAACTAGCTAAGCAAATTGATTAACAGTTTGGAGCCCATGATTTTGTTAGCTATGTGATAAAGCAAAGAAGAAATAATCATAAGGGACTTCCAGCATTGTTTATTGGCTTGTTTTCCTTTTGTTCAAAATGACCTAGAAAGATTTCAGAAGCACTTAAAGATGAACGTTGGGTTGGTTGTCTATGCTAGAGAATGCTATAGTTTAAAATACAGAAGTTTAGTGTCTTAGTAGTTTGCTTTGGAAGAAGGCTATCGGTACAAAGTGGGTTTATCGAAATAAGAAGGATGAGAGAGGAGTTGTTGTCAGAAACAAAGCAAGGTTAGTTGCTCAGGGACATAGGCAAGAGGAAGGTATAGACTATGATGAGGTTTTTGCTCCTGTGGCCAGGATTGAAGCAATAAGGATCTTTTTAGCCTTTGCCTCATACATGGGTTTTATAGTCTATCAAATGGATGTGAAAAGTGCCTTCCTTTATGGCAAAATTGATGAAGAGGTATATGTGTCTCAACCACCAGGTTTTCTAGATCCTAAATATCCTCAAAGAGTCTACAAAGTGGTAAAAGCCCTCTATGGCCTACATCAAGCTCCCAGAGCCTGGTATGCTACTTTATCTACTTTCTTATTGAAGAATGGATACAGAAGAGGAACCATTGACAAAACTCTCTTCATAAAGAAGGACAAACATGATATCATACTAGTTCAAGTCTATGTGGATGATATCATCTTTGGGTCTACAAAGAAATCTTGGTGTGATGAGTTTGAAGCATAATGAGAGTAAATTTCAGGATGAGTTTAATGGGAGAGTCACATTCTTTCTTGGATTACAAGTCAAACAGAAACAAGATGGTTTCTTTGGTCGGATAAGTATGTTGAGAAACCTGAAGAAGTTTGACTTTGCGAATGTTAAGACTGCTAGTATACCTATTAAGACTCAGAAGCCTTTAGTCAAGGATGAGGAGGCCAATGATGTGGATGTTCATCTCTATAGGTCCATGATTGGCTCTTTAATGTACTTGACTGCTTCTAGGCCTGATATTATGTTTGCAGTCTGTGCTTGTTCTAGGTTTCAGGTCACTCCAAAGTCTTCCCATCTAAGTGCTGTCAAGAGATATTTTTAGGTAATTTTTTTTTTTTTCTAAACGGGCAAAACCATACAAATGGGTCTTTGGTATCTAGAGTGTCTTCCTTTGACCTGGAATCCTACTCAGATAGTGACTATGCTAGAGCAAATCTTGACAAGAAATCCACAATAGGAGGTTGTCAATTTCTTGGCAGGAGACTTATTTCTTGGCAATGCAAAAAGCATACTATTGTGGCTACTTCTACTACAGAAGCAGAATATGTTGCTACTGCAAGCTGTTGTGGGCATGTTTTGTGGATTCAAAATCAAATGTTAGACTATGGGTTCAAACTTCATGGAAACAAAGATATACATTGTTAATGAAAGCCACCATTTGCATTGTAAAGAATCCTGTATATCATTCCAAACAAAGCCATTGCTATTAGGCACTCTTCATACGAGATGCTTATGAAAAAAATAACTAAAATCAGGTGCTTAAATCCACATGATGACAATGTTAGGATCTACTAAAATACAACCATGGCATTTGATGTTAGCGGGTTCCAGTTCTTGGTTGTTACTATTGGGATGATTAAAATCATAAGCCTGCATTGGTTAAAGGGGAGGCAAGTTGATGGGTGGTTTATATTAGTTTTGTATAAAGTTTTGGTGTAAGAATACATTTCAACCGTAGGTGATGCCTTTCAAAAGGTTTTAGAGGATTTAGAGAGTCATTGAGAAGAGGTATTAATGGTACTGAAGCACTCTGGTTATCTACATTGTTCCTTCTTTGGTTGGACATAGTTAGTACCAACCGTGCAAAGTTAATACCGCTAGGCAAAGTTAGTACTGCTATAGAGACGTAGAAGAAAAATACCGCCAAGGGTACAAAGTGTAAATTGAAACGGTTTCCTTGAAATTAGGTCTCCTAAACCTATATAAACCCATCTTAATTGACTTAGTTCCTTAGCAATTCTCTCTTAAAATACATTCGTATCTAAAGCCTAATATCTCTTTAACCGACGATCTCTCTTTTCAACTACATGGTTGTTCTTGTATTCATGTCCTAAGACACTGGTCGCGTATTTGAGAAAGTCTGAAGGATGCAGGAGTTTCACGAGACATTAATTTTCTTAAGGCAGTTACATTCATCATGCTTCACTGTAAGTCCATATTGTTTCTTACTACATTTGATGTACAGTTTTGGAGTATGCTAAGTCCATAATAATTCAACAATGTTAGGCACATTACTGCCAAAGTAGCTGGCAGAAGTTGTGTCTATCTCTGAGGTATCAATAAGAAGTGGATCTTATTTTTTGTAATGCTGATGGGATAGACTCATTACCTAATCAGGCTATATTTGATGCTATACAGCTTATGGGATATGAAGGGGATTTAACAGTGTTAACATTTAATAAAGCTTATGGGATGGATGCAAAGTATCTCCTTAAAGCAAAGATTGGAAAGAAAGAGATCCTCAAAGAAACAATGGGTATACAAAGAGTCTGTATCCAAACAGGGGAGGAAGTTTGCTAAAGGTGAATCTTCAGTCCAAAGAGATCCTCTATTTAATGAGATTCCTAAAGATACAGTTGATCATATGGAAATAGAGAATGCTCAGGATGTGGGGAGGACAAGAGAAATAGTGGATGAAGACAAGGAGATTGATGAAAATATACTTAGTACTGAAGATGCATTAAATTTAGTTACTGTCAAGGAGAAAAGTTAGTTATTGACAGAACCAATAGTTAGTACTGACGGATCCAAAGTTAGTACTGACAAGCAAATTGAAGGTACCGATAGGCAAATTGAAAGTACTGATGAGCAAAGAAAAGGTACTGAAGATAATACTGAAGAAGGAAGTGTTACTCAAGCCACTCAAACACCTACTTATATAAATATTTAGAGTGATGAACAATAGCTATGGTTCTTTCAACATGAGTCAAGCTCAAAGCAGGTTTCTAGTAGAAAAAGGAGAAAGGTGTAGATGTTGAAGGTATTGAAGAATCTGACACCCTAGACCTACCTTACAAGATCACTTCTGACATTAAGGCCTCTTCCAAAAATTGATCCAAAAGACAAAGGAAAGAAGAAAATAGAAGAGGAGGATGAAACTGATAGTGAATCTGATGATATTCCTCAAGCTGAGAAGAAATTTAAACAGCTTGAAAGTGATGAAGAGATGGCTAGGAAAATACAAGAAGAGTGGGAAGGTGAAGAAGAAAGAAACAGAATAGCTAAAGAAAAAGCTACCAATGAAGCTCTCATAAGAAATTTTGATGATATAAAGGCAAGAATTGAGGCAGATAGACTTCTTGCTGAGAGGCTTCAAGAACAAGAAAGAGAGCAATTTACAATAGAAGAAAGAGCAAAGTTCCTTCATGACACAATTGCTGCTCAAAGAAAATTCCCTTGCTCAACAGAGATTCAGAGGGCCATCAGGAACAGTCCACTCCAAACCAAGAATCAACTGAGAAATCAAATGATGACCTACTTGAAGCATGTAGGAAACTTCAAGCATGCTGAATTGAAAATCAAGAAGTTTGAGGAAGTACAAGCTCTGTATGAAAAGATAAAGAGGTCAGATGAAGATTTCATTTCTATTGGGTCTGCTGAAGATGAAAGATTGATCAAAAGGATGAATGAAAAAGGAATTGATTCCTCTAAGGATCAAATGGTCAAGGAGGAGAGTAAAGAAGTGATCAAAGAGGAAAGTAAAGAAGAAGTCAAGAAGGAGAGTAAAGCAGAAGTTCAGGAGGAGAGTAAAGAAGAAGAAAGTAAGAGAAAGAGAAAACTTGGTACTAGGAAAAAGATGAAGTCAAGGAAAGAAGGATTCATTCAAAAACAGTTCTGAAGATGGATAGTGAGAAAGAGAATGATGTAGCTGAATTACTTTAATAATAATAGCTCCAGATGAGGAAAAAGAAGTGGATTATGAAATACTTGACAGAAAATATCCTATCAAAGAATGGAAAACAGAGTGTCTTGGAATTAAACCACAGGATGATAAAGCTGAACACTTAGAGGAAATAAATCAAAATGTGGTGATTAGAAGTAATGGACAAAAGAGATACTTTAGTACTTTGATGAGAGTATTGTCCATATTTGATAGAGAAGATTTGAATGATGTGTATCAACTGGTAATGGACAGATATCAAGGTGAGATACCTGAAGGATTTGATAGAGTACTTTGGGGAGATTTGATGATTATGTTCAATCCAGATGATGAAAATGAGTTTTGGAATTCACAGCAGGATGGGTATACTAGTGTGTTAATGTTACAATGGTTCTTAGGGGTAATACATTAGTGATGAGGACTGGATTAGTCATTCATATGCTATAGAGATGAAAGTTTCCTTTGAGAAAGGAAGTACTGATGCAAATGCTGAAATTAAAGTTGGAGTCTGAAGAAGACAGTACTATGGCATTAGAGTTGATTAGATTTGTCAAGAAGCTACTTGCAGAGTTAGAACCTGAAGAATAAGGTTGATGGAATTGAGAAGGGTTTGAGTGTTGGCTAACCACCTCTCAACAAATGGTCATCAGATTCACCATGCTTAACAGGTCATAAGAATTGGCTTAATCTATAAAATAACGGCTTGTGGTTAAAGACTTCTTTAATCATTTATGGGTGACAATTTACCAAAATAATGTAGGGTTCTTAACTCACCGTGCTTCCTTGGTGAAGGTTGGCTAGTCCAAGATTAAACAGTCTTGGTAATGACTAATCATAATCTATTGATAGTGATAGTTTGCTAAATACTATATGTTTATCAATGCACCATGTTATTGCATTGAAGCATTGGCTTAGTCCAAAAGCAAACGGTATTGGTTAAAGACAAATCAATTCTGTTGATGGTTGACGTTTACAAAAACAGTATGGTATTTAACTCACCATGTTTTAAAAATAAAGTTTAACTATCCCTGAGCAAACGGCTACTAGTAAAGGAAAATCAAATCCGTTTATGGCTGGTAGTTTGCCAAAAACTACAAAGCCAACTTAGTTGGATTGTTGCTGAAAAGATGTTGCTGTGTTGCTGAGAAGACAAAGTTGCTGCTGAAGAAGGATAGAGTTTAAAAGATCAAGAAATAATAAAAGTGTTTGGATACATCCTCTATGCGTTAAAGAAGTTAAGAATCTTGAAGTTTAAAAGAGTTCAACAATCATGTTTTAAGGGAGGATTGTTGGAATTATGTTTTCAAACTTAGTACGACAGTACAAATAGTAGTTTGATAGTTATTGTTAGTACTAAATAGTTCAAATTGTTAAGTACTGATCAGATAGTTAGTACCGGATAGTAGAAAATAGTTAGTTGCGTTGAAAGATAGTATGAGATATTTTTAGGAAATGATATGTACGTGTTTTGTAAGCTGTTAGTGGTTTATCTTGGTCTATAAAAGGATCCCTCTTGGCATAGTTAGTGAGACAAGCACAAGATATCTCATACAAAAATCATATCTCATTAGTTAGTAATTTGTAATCATTCAAAGCAGATTAATAGAAGTTATTATTTAGTTCTTCATTGTTTTTCTTAGTACTTGTGTTAAGATTCTGCATTAACACATAGTATTCATAATCAGTGTTTCTACATAGTAAACTGTATTTATACATCTTGGCTATCATCCTTAATAGGCTGCAGAGATCTATTCAACAAGGGACTCACAATAGATGTGATACTTGAGATGTGTTCGAGGGGGTTTTCGTCATTGTTTCCAAGGAACACATTGTCCTTCAATTCGTCAATGCATTGACCCCAGAATTCGAAATTAATATTTTCTTCAAATAAAGGTCTGACAACTCCTGGTCCGCTGTCATCTCTTACCATAGTTAGGTATTCGTTGACAGTTGATTCTGGTTGTTTTGTATTACTCATGTTAAAACTAATGATTCTTAGCTCCCTGCAGCAGCCCGGGCAAAAAACTTGTTCGTATTTTATTTTTAATATTATTATTATCCAAGTTTTAAAATTTGAAATCTCGATCTACCTGACAACGCACTAAACGGGGCAGAGATACACGATCGTGGGTAGTACAGAATGGTAAATCCGAGGTCGTCCTCAGAGCTAAGGTGTAATTAGTTTTAATTTGAAATGTCATGTTTATAAAATGGTTTTTGATTTGAAATGAAAGGAATTAAAAATAACAATAAAATAAATAACTAGAAATTTAAAGAGTTGGAGATATCAAGAGAGAAAACGTGCTAACCTAGTTACTTCATTATTGCTGTTATGAAAAAACGCTTTTCATGTGCAATGTTTTAAACTATGATTTCATTGTGGTTTCATAAGTTCGATAGACTTGAAATCTGATATATGTCTATCTAGACATCCTTGCGATTCCGAATCAGTCCCAAATCATCTAGGAGGTAGGTTATCCAAGTTGCAGTGATTAATCCCAACTATTCCCAAAATATATCCAATAATCAATAAAGATTATTAACCCTCTCTGAAAGAGTTCCTGTGCTTTTTATGTATGTAAGTGATAAGTGCGGTGAACGATTATTGTCTTACACCGTTAAGGAGTTAGTGATCCTATCTAGTACCCATTAGAATCCCATATTGACTTGATAATCTAATAATAGGGCAAGCTAGGTCCAAACCACCCGTACTACCAAAACTCAGGGTTACACAATAGTCAAGGAATATCTAATGAAACCATAATCTAACAGGAAACAATCATAACAAAAGTAACTACATAACTAGGCCAGCACTTTAAGTGCTTAGCCGCTCATGGTAACCGAAACACAACAAGAAATAGAAGAAATCATAGATTGAAAACTCATAATTCTTATAGTATTCGTATTTGAACGATTAAATACAAAAAGTAAGTAAAGTGTGATCTCCCTTAGACTCCAGGTGGAATTCTTTGAAGGTTGGAAGCCTTTGTCTCCTCTCTAATTGGTTGTGGAGGAAGTGATATCGGAATAGCTTGAATGAGGCCTCTATTTATAGGTACTGAACATGTTACAACACAATCAATAAAGGTGTTACGGCGTAACCATCATACACGGCATTCCGTATTTAAGCAGTTGTTACGATGTAACCAGATATGATGTTACGGCGTAACCTCTAAATAATGTCCATAAGTACGTGATCTTCATTTCATATTTGTGGATCTTCATGGTTACGGTGTAACTGGATATGGTGTTACGCCGTAACTCTAACTTTGTTAAGATTTCCTTCCAAATATATGGTTACGGTGTAACTAGATATGGTGTAACGCCGTAACGTTGTCCTTGATCTTCGTACTTGCTTAATATATGTTACGGTGTAACCATTTTTGGTGTTACGCCATAACAGTCTTCAAATATTTGCACTTTGAGTCTTTTTTTTCCCTTGTTTCTTATCACTTTTCTGCATTTCACTTGAAAACTACAAAATGATAGAAAATATCTCGTTTTCGAGCATTAGTGAAACTTTTGCCCTTAGAATTCTTTTAGACCATGTTCGAGCCTTCCCAACATATTCCCCTAGAGAACGATAACAACCCCGGAGTCTTTCCTATACTACACTACAACAATTAGGTACACTGCCTAAGGGATTGTAAAGCTTCCTGTGAAGTCTTCGTAACTCTCACATCACAATTTGACCATTCATACACCATCTTCACCTCACGTGGCGTCTTTTCACCCAAAGGATATATATTGCTATTATCACCCATGTATAGATGACCCTAAGTAACATTAAGGATTTAAACTGAGTTTATTAGGACAAAGTGGATCCCTAGGTGTTAATTTTTCAAATTTGGAGATAATAGAAGATGATTGGGAATTAGGATCTAAAGTAGTTTCTTTTATAGGAAGAGGACTTAAATTACCTATTAATCCAAAAGAATGAGAGAATGTTAGGATTAGAGATACACATCATTTAGAGCATATATTTTAATGACTACTTTTCCAACATATGACTCCTTTTCACCACAATGGTGTGTATCGTTACTATCACCCGCACTTGACCTTAAGTGTAGGAGAACCCTCCCCTTTGATTGTTAAATAAGGGTAGAGTGAGGCTCGTGACTCAAACAAAAACAAGCGCTTTTTGGGAGGCAACCTAATCTTTTATTTTCCCACATTTTAGGAGTGTCATGTGTTTTAATTCTTTATCATTTATTTTTATATGTTTGAATTATGTGATCATGCTTTGTTTTGTCTTTAACTTTGTCTTAATTGCAATCAAAGGTATTTTGTATCAAATAAGCTTAGGGGAAATTATCCGGTTTCTAAGAACCATTTCAAACATGTAAAATAAACTATTTAGATTAATTCGTGTCTTGTGTGTCATGTTAGAGTCATATGATTGCGTTCATTGTTTTTGTGGTTTATGCAGTAATTTTTTTCCAGGAAATAACAAATATGAATTGAGTGCAGAAATTTTTCCAAGAAAGATTTTTTTTTTCTTTATAGACGCTGTAGACGGCGTCAGGATTAATCCTAATGGCATCGCGTCTCCAGCAACAGTAAAATTCGTATTTTTTTAATCCTTAGAAATTAATTTTGTATAATTTCCAGAATTTGTAATTTTCCTCAAACTTGCAGAAAACCACGATTACATTAGTACATTTATCCTACCTTTATTGCTTTCATAGTGTCAAAACCCTAATTAATTACGTTGTATATTATTATCCCGCTGATTTTACGCCAGGTGTAGTTGTTTTTTGTCTTTGATTTACATGTTATATTTGATGAGGAGAAACCCAGAAGTTCTTAGGAGTTTCATGTGGACGATTCTTGGATGATGATTTAGCCGAGATCATTTGTTTCTTCTCCATTATTAAGCAAAACCAGGGGAGTACTAGTTTCTTTTACCTTTTCTTTTTCCCTTTATTTGTTTTTACAGGTACTTTTAAGAACATTGGGTACAATGTTCAAAATAAGTGCAGGGGAAATAAAGCCTTAGAAACTATTTCTTCATTTTCCTTTACTTCGTCCTTAAAATAATGAGTAATATACTAAAATGTAGTGTAGACGATAATTTTGACCCAAATTTAAAATTATTTTATGGCATATACCGACGAAAACTGAGTATTATTAGCGTCTCATGGATAGGAATTATATGACTAGCACAAATACCCTACCACTCTAAAAAATTTCCACCTCCAAAATGTGAGGTTCGCCCCTAGATCTTTAGGAATTCAAGCACCCATCTTTGGTGCTTAAGATAGTTTTAACTTTATCTTGCTTGAGTTAAGGAATGAGCAATCATATATGTCGAGTTCATAGATTTTATCGTGCATATGTGGTTTTGTCGCTTTTTCTGGAGCATTGGTATAGGTTAAAACTATATGAGTGTACCAGTAGTATATTAAATTCTAAAACTTGTTTTAGTGATACATCTTGAGACCGCAAGTGAGATCGCATTCATGTGATTAGGATTTGCTAAATGATAAGAGACACTAGGATAAACCCTGTTTTAAACCTGTATTTGTTATTATGGTATCCCGATCATATAACTATCCCCACATCCTTGCTTCGCACTTATTTTTAGTGCAAGATACCCCTAGTACACCCCTTTAAGCCTATCCTTTTTGCGGTTCTCGTAATTTTTTGGTGGATTCCGGAGTATTAATGAAGAGCATTGTTTATACACACACCAAATATTACACCCAAATTGCCTTAGCCTTCCTTTTATGTACTCGTTTTTAGTACATTATTGTAAAATCCAGTTAATTATTTGCTTGAGTACATGGTTGCTAAGTCAAGTATTTTTATTAGTGTATACAGTTTTGGGACAATTGGGATTCATGGTTGTTTTTATTTTATGGAGAAATGAGGAAGAAAGTCAATTTATTACCCTCATATGTGCTTAATACATTCCATATTTGTTGATCTTTTCAATTCAGGTCATTAGATTAGTTTAAATATTGAGTATCAAAAACTCAAGTGTAGGGGTGCAATTATAAACCCCAAGTCATGTATTATTATGTTTCAGCAGATGGCAGGGCAAAAGTGTACGGAAAAAAAAAAAAATATAAAAAAATATAGTAAAAGATAGGAGAAAAAAGAAAAAAATCGAAAAAATATAGAATAAAGAAAAAAAAATGGTACGGTTGCCATATTTGCTTTATGTTTTATGTCCAAGAAAAAAGTCAGAAAAAGAAAAAGAAAAGACGTTTGATGGGAAAGTTTGTATATCACTATAGTCCATAGTGTGGTCGAGGTCTAGGCTGAGCAACGCCTTCGCATGGATTAATGATATATTAATTAACTCGCCACCACACCAATAGCTCCTAAATACATCCCATCCGTTCTGTTTCCTATTTAACTTTCACCCAAACATCACGACCCTTTTTTAAAAGACATGGTTATGAGTGGTTAATTTTCCACCGCTGGTGGTGGTTTTGATCCTTTACCTATGGCTTTTGGTAATTTTATATGCTACGACTCATGTAATGAGTGTTAATTTTCCAATTTTCCTATAATATTATAATTCATTTTTACCACCCGAGAGATAAGAGGAGAATCTAATAGGAAAGAGAGAATCCAAACACTTATTGTAAGGTGCTTGCATATAATTTTCGTGCTTTTAATTATGAGGTCTAATTGGTTGTGCCAGAAATTATCTTTAAAAAGTAAGTTAAATGCCCTCGATATTGCTATTGTCTAGGAAGAAAATCTCATTTGCTTGAGGACAAGCAAATCTCAAGTATAGAGGTATTTGATGATGTGTCATTTTATATACTTTTCGGGGGCATTTAACCTCCTAAATCATGCAAATATCACTAAAATACATGCGTAATCATTTCTTTTTTGTGTTTTTAGTACTTGGATGGCTTTTGGAGGAAATATACGTGACTTTGGTTCATTTGAGGAAGAAACGGAAGAGATTACAACTATACACAAAAGTTGAAAACGAAAAGGGCACACAGACCCTGGAGACGGCGTCACAATTACTTGTGACGGCATGAGAACACCAAAGAGACGGCGTCACAAAATTTGAGACGGCGTCAGGACTTAACCGACATAGTGAAGCCCTAGAAGATTCGGCGAAGCGACGACATCATGATTACAAAGCGACACCGTCGCGATCGTTTTTCTATATATACAAACTCAGAATTAGGGTTTTAAGTGTGAAACTCGAGAGTCATTATTAGGGTACGAATATTATCAGTAGTAAGGCCTTTTTTAGGGTTTAAAAACCCTCTTGTATCACCATCAACTCCATGTTTTGATAAGTGAAGTTCTTTATATCTTAATCTTTCAATATGTCTATGTGTTGTTTGATTGATTATTGTTCTTCACTTCTCTTTAACATGCTAGAATAGGTCTTATAGTGTTTGCTTATGATTGCATGAGAATTAGTTTACAGATCCTTTTAATATTGCTTATTGTTGATGGGTGTGCGCGTTAGGCTCTAGAAAACTAGCTTCTTAACTGCTTGTGAAGACATCTAGGGAAACGTGACTATGTAGAAAGGATCCCATCGGTAACAGTCTTCATACTACCTTACCCATCTATGGTTGATCACCTTTTAAGTATTTTAATGCATGTAATGTACTCTTAGGGGCCTTGTAATAGTCTTCATACTACCTTACTTGTGCGTTGCCTTAACAGAATATTACATAGACGATGGGTTCGTGTAATTCGTTCATGACTTAGGAAATACTTACACATCGCATCACAAGAGTGATAGAGTAATAAAATTAGGAGAAGAAAACTAAGGGTCATGCATGAATGAGAAAACACATTTATTTACCTATCGAGTTTCCACACATTAGTTTATATTTAATTTCAGTTTTTAGTTTAATTAGTTTAAAACCAAAACCCCTTCAAACCAGATATTTTAATTGCTTTCTTAAAAATATAAAAATACAAAAATAATCTTCTTTCAATCCTTAGACCTTAGTTACGTTTAGTTTGAACCTTCCCAACTTATTCCCCCTAGAGAACGATAACAACCCATGAGTCTTGCCTATACTACTCTACAACGGTTAGGTACTCTGCCTAGGGTGTTGTAAAACCTGGTATGTTACAACGACCGCATTAAGAACATACCTGATGTTGTCCAACACGAAACTTGACTCATCCTTCTTCTGTACTTCTTGTAAACCAGCTACTTGACTGACATTCCCCTGAGGTTCCATCTTAAATGTATGGTCCCCTAGTGAAGCACCACCATATGCAGATGATGACATCAAATAACGTCTATTTTATAACATTTATTAGACCAACTAAACTACTCGTTTTACATTATTTATGCATGAATTTGTACTTAATTGCTTATATTTTTTATTTGCAGTAATTATCGAGCAAAGAGTAAAAGTTAATCAAAAGGCATGCATTTTGGAGCTTAAACAAAGAAATTATGAAGAGCACCTTTCTAACATCCCATACGCCATATCCATCAAGGAAGATATGGTGTATCCGTGCCCTAAACTTCACTCAGCATCCACGAAGAGAAGACTAATACGCCATATCCAAAAGAAATCCATACACCGTATTGGATTACAAGTCATGGAATATTCTGGAATATAATAATCGTGGATCCCACACCAAGAAACCCTAATACGCCGTATTGGGCTCTTTCAATATGACGTATCGACCAAAATCCAGAGTCTATAAATACCGAACCCTAAATGCGAATTTAGGAGTGCAAAAAAATACCGAAGACTAAGAAAAAGGCATTAACCACCAGGTTCGATTTTTAGAAGAGAAGAAAAGCCATGAAGGTCTTACAACACAATTCAATCCATAGGAAACCCTTGTAATTCCTATACTCTAAATACGCGTTCGGTTTTTGGTATCGTTCATTATTGTTTAGTTTGGTTTATCGTTCATCTATGAAATTTATATAGTTACAATGGCTATTGGCTATAACCTTTAGGTATTAGCCATGTTTATGATAATTTAATGTTTGGTTTATGTTTATTTAGATTGTATGCTTATTCATTGTGATTTGTTTTATGTTTATCAATATATACTCATTTACGTGCTTAAGTATGCGACCTATCATTCAACTGGATCTAGGAATACAAATAGAGCGTTAGCTAAATGTTGGGATAGCTCTTCATATCTGCAATTTAGATATCTAGAGTAATAGGGTCATAAATATTGACCTGTCTTTGCCCTTGGTTTAGTGAATAGTTGGACTAGAAGGTGACATAGGATCAACAAATAACGTTCTGATTCCTTGAGTAAAGATCTGGATAGTGGACTACTAGTATATAAAGAGCCGTTAAGCATTAAGTTAGTAAAGTCTCGATGAGCTAGGATTCGATAAGATCACCATTATTTTCTCCTAAGATAGATTATAATCAACCATGAATACTTTATGCGGATGTGGTTAATTGTGACAGAATTGCTAGATCTAGGTTTTAGGAAGAAGTACCGCCTAAATCTAGGAATGATATATCAACAACGAGATAAGACAATCATTGCACTTATAAACAAAACCTGTGTTTTATTAGATTAAATATGGTTAATACATTTTCCTTACATTAGGCTTGACCGCTTCTCTATCTTTTAACTATCAACTTGTGTGTGTTAATCGTCCTTATCTCAGTCTAGGTAAACCAAAACTCGTGCCAGTTTCTCAGGCTAAAAACCCCATTTTGCGTTAGTTTAGGTTTAACTTAGGTATAACATAGGATAAATTAGGAGTAACTTAGATAACTAAAATACTGATAGATTAAAGTATTAACACTCGCTCTTAGTGATCGACACCCTACTTACCAACAAACCTACAACTGATCAGGTACACTGTCCGTTAGTGTTTGTTAATAGGTAAAGTCAGAAAAATATAAATAATAAAACTTGAATATAAATTACCTACGCTTAACGACACATCAAGTTTTTGGTGCTGCTGCCGGGGAGTGAGTTTGTTTAATTATTATTTATTAGTATTCTAGTTTTAGCTTTTGTGTGTTTGCGTGTGTTTAGTTGCTTGTCTGCATTTAGTTTAGTTTTTATCAGTTTACTACTTTTCTGTTTAGTCATGTTGCTGCAGGAAACAGATAATTCAGGTACT
The DNA here is from genome assembly GCA_026074375.1 of Tanacetum coccineum. Taxonomy (NCBI): domain Eukaryota; kingdom Viridiplantae; phylum Streptophyta; class Magnoliopsida; order Asterales; family Asteraceae; genus Tanacetum; species Tanacetum coccineum. The sequence goes on along the minus strand of BQNB010050066.1, from coordinate 18,340 downwards.
ACTATGGAAGAATATGTTCAGTTTGAGATTGAAAGGGCTCTTAAAAAGGGTAAAGTTTATAACTAAGAAACTACTAAGTATGGTATGACCAACTGGTGTCTTGAAGATGTGGACGTCAACATCCTCAGATTCTTTGAACCAAAATTCCTATCTATAGTCTATAATGATGCTTTAAAACTAGAGTCTAAATTTCCCTCTGAATCCGAACTAAAATCTAAAACTAGCCTAGATACTAAGACATCGTCTATCGAATCTAATTATGAAATATACAATTCTAAGGCAAAAACAAAAGCTTTAAAGAAACGATTTTCTAAAAAAGATAAATTTAACCTTTTAAATATTGCTGAAGATCTGTTTTCTTATGAGATTCCTTCTGCCAACAATTTAAAATTAGATGAGGGGAGTAATGATTATGAAGTAGGTGTCAAGGAGTTTTCAATGAATTCACCTTGCAGACCATTGGGTGATGCGTTCGATATTAATATTAGTACCTATTTGACAAAAAATGCAGTAATGCAATTAATAATTATTTTGCAATAATTTTTTTTATCAATAGGTCACGTATCAATACCGTGGTTTGTAATTACTTCTATAATGGGATGCTATTAGAATTTATTAGAAATCTATATGTGTCGTTCGGCATCCCGTTCCACCCTAAGTTATTTTATAAGGATAAAAAGTATACATGTACTGTTCGAGTCTGGAGAGTAATGTTGGTGATGACGAGGTACGTCATCTAACAATTTAATTTGAACAATCCACCAATGGCGGATACGGCGCATCGATAGTTCATCAATATGCCGTATCAGAAATCCTTAATGAAATTTTGACTTAAGTTGGTTAACCAAAACAGAGTATTCATTAATGGATACGGCGTATTAATTTAATCTATAAATACTATCAATGTGTCAACTACATGCATGTCAAGTGTTATTGGAAAACTCTTTACATTTAAACAACTTGTCGGTAACCCTTTATCACTTCACTTCAATAAGATTAACAAGAAAATTAGGAAGAATGTAGAGAGAGAATTTAGAGAAATATGCAAAAATCCACATTACTTAGCCTCCTGCTAATCAATGTGCGATGGACCGTTCACCCCACTAGTCACCAAAACCAGCATATACCAATGCTCTTAGAGTCGCAACTCCGATATGTCACTTACGCACCTAAAGGACCTACCAGCTGGAGCACTATATTAGGGCAGGACCACAACCCTTGCCATGCCAAACACAGTACATGCAAGTAAAATCACAACCCTTGCCATGCCAAACACAATACATGCAAGTAAAATCACACCCCTTGCATGCCAAAAACACATTAATGCAAGTAAAATCCACAACACTTGACATGCAAACCATAGTACATGCATGTAATCACAACCTGCCTGGCAAACAAGTACATGCAGTAAAATCACATTACATATATTACATAGCCGTCATTAAGCACACAAATTGTTCCCAAAAACAAAACCACATTTTGCACAGTTTAGAAAATAGTTCAAAACACATTTGAGTATCATTTTCCCCCAACGGAAAAGATTAAAAAAAAGGGGCTACAAGAACTCACCTCAAGAAACTGTCTCCAATAGCAAACTCAAATCACAAGCAAATGCAACGCGTCCGCACACGACCTTGTCCAGTTAATGTCCCATTTGAATCATTTATTACCACAACCATTTTCAGGTATGATGCATCAAAGATTTTGATTGCATGTTGTACGGTTATTCGTTAGTGAACGTTTTAGTTGGGTGTGATGAGTCTGATTCGACGTGAGCTTTCTTATACTCCAAACGGAGATATCCAAAAAAGTCCCCATTCCTATCTCTGATATATATAGACCTATACGATTCTAAGTAAAACTAGCTTAAGAATATTAGTAAAATTTTATTAATTAAATAGGCGAGTATGAGTACAATCCGCGTCATAGCGGCGGAATCTCCTAGTGGCATTGTTAAGGATATATGATCTTGTGGTAAACTGTTCTCGAAGTTACTATCGTTTAAAATAGAACGTGAAAAGATCAAACTTCGTTAGACAACATTTGTCATGAAAAAATTAACGTGTGACAGTTGTTGTTAACCTAAAGAGGTGGTGTGAGGTCGTTTTTTCACCAGAATAGGGTACATAACGAAATGTAAACTGGGTAAAATAAAATTTGATATCACATAATCAACCTGTATTGACAAAACAATAGGTGACTAAATCATAATACAAACAAAAATAAAAAAAATGGGGAAGCTGTTGATTAAGAAAACCTGTGTAACTGTCATGCTCTTGTTTTATCGATCCAATTTGTCCTATTAATAAAAGAAACTCATATGGTAGTTTCACGTTATTAGTTTGTTTAATAATCTTTGATTCGTCAATTTTAACACACGTAAAATAATCTAAATTAATACGGTTGCTACATTCCTACTTACCTTGAGGGACAAAGGTAGTTTTAAAAGGAAATTCTTTAGAATATATAATATTATATACTACGTATATTTTGACCGGGAAGTATCGCTTTCCAGGTTATTGGTCGTGTTTCCAAAGACCTGATCTTATGAAATTGATTACCACGCTTTAGTGTTGGATTATGATTTGAATAGAGCAAAGAAGAATTTGATTTCTATAACTACTAATAAATGCAACAAATAAAAATGAGGGGAAACAAAAGCACGTTTAAGCTCTTAACAATTAAGCCGGGGAACGAATAAACCGTGAAAATACGCACACTAAGGCCGAACTTAAAACCCTAAAAATGCAAAATAAATTTCCTAAACCGTAAAATAAGACAAAAGAAAAAAGTTTTTAGGAAAAAACGAAAAATATGTTTTTGATTATTTTTGAATTGATTATGAATGTAAAAACTAATTAAACCTATTTAACTAATCCTTAGAAAATAGCAAAATAATTTCCTAAAATTCTAAAAAAAATGATTTTTAAACTTTAGAATAAATCTTTATAAATGATATAAAAAACTAAGCAAACTATTTTTTTTAGTATTTTTTTAAAAATTAAAATTCTATTTCTTTAAAATTAAATTAAAGCTTAAATGAAAGTGAAAATCTAAAAGATGGTAAAAATGATTTTTCTAATGTAACTAAAAGTATATATTCTAATGCTACAACTTTTTTTTGTATTTTTTTTAAACTTTTTTTCTATTTTTTATGAATTTTCGAAAATTAAAAACTTAAGAAACTGATAGAAAATGAAATAACTAAATGGAAACATGCTAAATTCAAGGAAAGTCCTATAAGTCCACAGGGACTTAAGGGAAAAAATAAGAAACTATGAAAGAAGCTTAACAATACGCCAAAATTAGCCTAATACGCTACGGTCTTATTAAACTAAAAAGAAAAATAAGAATCACCTTTTATTAATTAAATGAAAGAGGAAGTAAACGACTTGCCCCACTAGCAGAGATGGTAAGGTGTTGGTGTTGTGAGTGTGAGGTCTTGTGTTCGAGAATCTGGCATAACCCCCTTTTTGCATTTTTCTTTTATTTTTAAAAAACAAAAAGCTAAAAAACTACTAGAGGACACTTTTTTATTTAAAACCATTGTTACAAAAGTGTAGTATAAGCTGAAAACCAATAATAAGCTCTAAAAGAGCTTATAAAAGAACTGACCTCAGAAAGTGAGGTTTGAAGTAACTTAGCTTGTTTATCATAAACAACCAAGAATTTTCATCAATGCAAACCTATTTTTATATTATCACATATTGTACGGGGAAATTTTCGCTTATATGTTGTTACTTATATATTCAGTAAGTCATAAACTAAAGAGACGCAGCTCACACCAACCTTCTATGACCATCTTGTCTTCATATATGGTCAAGCAAACATCATACAGTCAAAGTCAATCTCATCATATCCCTTCTTACAACAGTACATTATTTCATATAAATGAACCATTCGCAACGTTATATCTAAACGGGCTTTAACCGTGTATCGGTTGCCTTTAAACTAATTTCATGAAAGATTAAACACATCTAAATGATTGCATAAGCTACTAAAGCATTATATACAAGTACTTAACATCTCATTTGAAATATCGACTCCCTCTCAAGTCATGAGTACAAGTTTTCCAACGCACAATGTACAAGTCATTAAGCATGACATCTAAAATAGCCGTTTACCTCCGTTTTCATTTGTTTTTCTCTCACCCACTTTTGTACAAGCAACTACATCAATATTACAATGTGGTAAAACCTAATTCTTCTATTCTATTGAACTTTCATACATGCTTTTTACACTCAAACCTAATTCAAACCTAAAACCTAATAACCGACGCTTAGGTTCTAACCATGACCGTTCTTCGTTTTTATCCATTGTAAACTTAAACCACATACTTAAATCAGTTATAATAACATATATTTACAACATTAATCAACTCATAATCCATTATATTTCATCATTTCTTACTTCATTATCCAAGAAACGATCCAGAAAACCTTAAATTGTGCCAGATAATTGTGATTTTGAACCCGTTTACTCATTTTTAGACATCTCATTCAAGTAAGCAACAAGAGTCATTTTAACCCTATAAAAAGAGTTTGAAAACCTTTATCCTTCATATTAAACCATCCTTGCTTCAACAATGTACGGGAATTACAAGCTAGAAAATCCTAAAAGCCTTATACGAACCCTAATCTATGCTACGGTATTATTTTTTCCAATTTTCACCCATTTTAACTAAAACCAACGATCAAAATCAATGATATTACTTTATTTATGCTTAGATTTGTTATTCCATCATTCCTAATCAAGTGTATGCAAATTATAAACCAGAAAGTCAAGAAAACCCTAACATAAAATGGGCCTAATCAAAACCGGTGAACCTCATTTCTTCAAGTCTAATCGTTTAACCCAAACCAATTGCTATAATCTTTGTTAATCCTTGACTTATATCAGACGCTGTTACATATATTAAACTATCCTTAATTCATTTATACCGAAATAACGACTTGAAAACTTTGTGAAATGAGCTAGGAGTCGAACCCTAAAACAGACCCAAACCTCTTATCAATCATTTTTTACCCATTTAAAAACCCAAACCATGTGCAAACATTTCTATGACATCTTCTAGAAAACCTTAAGCAGCTTACCACCTCCTCTCTACCTTTCCCTTGGTCCAAAAATAAGCCACATGAGTCTCTTTTAAACGTCAACCGCTGCGGCATTCCATATAGGGTATGCACCCCATCATATTAGCTTCCTATCCTTCACAATCATTTATAGCTTCACACATCTTCACTGGGCTCTATGTTGTTCACATCATATCTTATGTGTTACTTAACCTTCTTGGGTCTCAAACTAGTATAAATAGGACCTTAAGTCTTCATTCCAATTTGCACCCCCAACTCACTCTTTATTATAAAACTGTGAGCAACCTTTCTCTAGCTCCATTTGATCCTAGGATCATTCTAAGAGATCATTCAATAAAATCTTGAAGATTTGAAGCGCCGGGAATAAGATACAAGGCGTTACGAGTGGAAATACTACCGAACAAGACATTTCCACCATTTTTTTGTCATTGACGCTCAACCCAGGTTTTGAAGTTCTACATATTTATACACCCTTATAATGTTCATATGATCCTAAACTATACTTGTTGTAAAAGTTCATAACTCAATAATGCTCATGTTCTGTTTTGATCCAAAATCAGTACAACCCAAACCCTAAATTCTCGTTTATCTTAATATTAAATGTTATGATGGTTTTAAATTATGTTTTTACATCTATCTAGCATGCTTACATATTGTTTAACATAACTACTTTATTGAGTAATGAAGGAATTGGAAACTTAAAAACCACGCGTTTACGATTTGAACCCTAATATGACCCGTTTTGCTTCCTACCTTAACGAATCGTTATTTTAAACTTGTGTTGCATTAAAACTTCATATTTTTAGTTTATTATAAGTTTTAAATGTCTATTAAAATGTTAAACTAAGCTTGCATGGCAATTCAGACATGTTTTGTAATTATAATCCATGCAAGGGGTATATATCGTAACTTTCGAAAACTTATAACATAAAAGACAACAGTGCATTTTTATCAAAGTTATACTCAGGAATTCTATATGTTCACTTTTCATAGTCCAAGGTTTATTGTTTATCTTTCAAAGTTGAGGACAAAGTCGTTATCACATGCAAAATCAATGAACTATTGCAATTTTCAAACTAGTCTAAAATGTAAAATTTTGAAAAGCAAAAATCATATCCAAAACATTACAAGACATAACTTTAATTAACGCTTCTCGTTTGCTTACATTACCCGATATTGGATTAAAACGTTAAACCGATTAATCGTATCACTATACTAGGGAGCTTACAATATTAGGAGTTTCATCTTGGTTTTCCGTTAAGATGACGTTGTTGGGTTTATGATTTAAAATGGCCCTAGCTCCTCAAACGTTTTACTGAATGACTTCTGAATTATGATGCCCCGAACGAGTGATACATTGATTCAAATTCTTCAATCAACCTCCAACTCTAAAAACCAAAGTTCTCTAAAGTAACAATCTACTAAGACTTGAACCTATTCTACTTCCGGTTGTTGTGTGACGTGGCTCTTTACTCTCATATTTACTATATAAACATTCCCGGATAAGATTGTGCTAAGGTCTGTCAGTATTCATTTCAGAATATTTATTACATCTATCCTACCAGGTGGCGTTATAAGGCTCGCTTTTCAATCTTTTGAAATGTTTTATAAAACCTATGCTGAGGGTGGATACATGCTGTTACAATCTTTTATTACTCCTAATAAATGTGATTATTTTTCACATGCTTACTGAACTCATAACCCATATTTCAATCTTTTGAAATTACTTTTATAACCCTGATGTGATACCTAAGATATAACATGAATGCAGTGTTTTCTAAATGTATGCTATCCAAATATTATTATTGCGCCTCAAGTAGCTTCATGTGCCCTTTATTTATCTCATGATATCATTATATTACTGTGCATTGCGATTGGTTCTGTGAACGGGATATTGGAATAGATTATTGGGGTGATTGGCTCCCGATTATATACCATGCTTAGGGTAGCCCTCCGAAACCACGCCACGTATATTTGGTCCTAAAATGGTTTTTAAAAAAAAGACACCCTTCCACGGCTAGTTATCTTTTCAATAGGGTGATATATCTGTCCCTAACCAATATCACTACTGTGATTTCCCTGTTAATGTATTGGTGTCATGAGCTTAGCTGCAATAATAATGTTACCCTGATTTTTCATGACAATTGTATTCGTTGCAATTATTACCATTATAGTGACTTGCATTCAACCATATAATATTCAACTGTTTTCCATGATAATATTGTTCTCTATAATAATACTGATCTCCATGATAATTATCTCAGTAATGCCAATATTTCCATTATAATTTGTATTCAACTATTACATTTCAAACCTATGAATTTCACTCAACCTTTGTGTTGACCATTTTATGCATGTTTATCTCAGGTAATTGAGCAACTTATGGCATGGAGTGACATGGACATGAAGATGGCTAAAACTTGTTATCATTCACATTTTATGTTTCTAGATTTTGGGACCTGCCTTTGTAAAACTCTGATTTGAAATGAATGATAACAAATCTTTTGAATAAACGTCTCTTTTGGGTCATTTTCTATGATTATGATTGTTGTATCCATGAAGTAATACCCCAAATTAGCTTCCGCTGCTATATTGTAAAAATGGGGGTGTTACATATTCAGATCAACTTGTCTAGAGCTTTGCGATGATTTTTCATTAATCATGCATGATGAGTTGGAAAGAGTATGATGTGCGAGTTGAATTTCTTCTTCGGTTTGCAAATAAAACAACTAGATGATGACATATTTTTCAACCAGTCTAAATATATCAAAGAAATGCTTAAGATATTTGGTCTAGAAGACTCCAAAACACCAATGTCATCTGAAACCAAACTCACCAAGGACGAAGAGGGAGAATTTGTAGACAACACCAAGTATCGAGGCATGATTGGTAGTTTACTTTACCTCACGACAAGCCGACGAGACATCATGTTTAGTGTTTGTCTATGCGCTCATTTTCAAAAAGATCCCAAATCTTCTCACCTTAAAGCTATTAAAAGAATAAATTAGATATATAAAAGGAACAACATACCTAAGCTTATGGTATCCAAAAGGAACGGGTGTAGAAACCATAGTTTACGCGGACTCCGACCATGCTGTGGACTAGGTGGATTGTAAGAGTACTAGTGTTGTTTGCACCTTCATGGGTTGCTGTCTAACATCCTGGTTCTTCAAGAAACAACCCGCATTAGCCATCTCTACCATAGAAGCAGAGTACGTATCCGCAGGCAAAGCATGCTAACAAGCGTTGTGGATGAAACAAGCCCTTGTAGACTATGACATCAAACTAAATGACATTCTCGTCCTATGTGACAACAAAGGAGCCATCGACCTTAGCAAAACCCCGTTTTACACTCTTGAACCAAGCATATAGAAATTCGACACCATTTCCTTTGAGATAATGTTTAGAAAGGAAACATCTCAATAGAGAAGGTCTCCTCAGAATATGACATTTCCGATATCCTAACCAAACCACTCAAGCGTGAACCTTTCAACTTACTTAGACTAGGACTTGGACTTATGCAACCAAACGCTTAATAAACCTAAGAAGTAGGAATGACTACTTGTTGACTCACACGAACTTTTCAAGTCCATCGGCAAATGTCACTTCTGAAGAATCCAAAAGGTAACTTCATTAGTCTAACAACCCGTGCTGTGATGATGCGTTTATGAGGAGTATATTTAAGAAATTCATACTCTGACTGCTTGCCTTGTACCTTCAAAAATATACTCCTAGGACAGAGTATATTTGTCCTGGCCATACATTAGAAACCAATGCCCCGACCAACGGTTTTTGAATTAACAGGATTATACCATCAGGTAGCCAGATTTTCATAAAGGATGAATTCCTCTAAAAGGAATTCGCCAGATCCGGATCTCTGAAATCTCTTTTCTTCTTAAATTTGAGTCTAGGATTCTATTTTGCACTTCAGAAATATACTACTATATGTACCTATACTACATACTATTACATGTACATTGCATCATTAAAGGAAATTTTCTCAGGTGCATACAAAAACCCCAAAAGAGAAATTTTAAAAGAAATACTTCTCACGACTAGGACACACATGAAAATCTTTTCGTACATTGATTAATACAAAGCAAAAACATTTTTCACATACATCACTTCATATGTCTCTTGAATGCTAACGGGAATACATAATCAATCTGTATTTTCAGGTACATTCAAATGAAGCAACATTAAATTAAGGAGAGCTTTGGGTTATCTCATTATTATATTTTCTTTTTGAGTCGAGATAATCACACCTCTATATTGTTTGTATATAGACACACACTAGAACTCACTTGATCCTTCAAAAATTGATTTGAGATCATCTATCATATTGGTATTATAAGACTTCTAAAAACTCTTTGCATGTAATCCTGACGGCGTCAAGAGTAAATTCTGACGTCGTCTCCACCGTATGAGAAGTCACACTTTTTCTTTAAAAATCAACTTTCTTGGCACTTTTGGTGAAGGAGTCAGAATGGTAGTCGCCAGCTTGAAAAGTTATGTTTTTGTCCATTTTCTTCTCGAATCGAGCACAAGTTACATGCTTTTCCTCCAAGTGCTTCCCAAATGCTAAAATAACAAAAAGAAATGATTAAGTATAATATTTTGGCATATTTGCATGATTTGTAGGGTTAAATAGTCCCAAAAAGTGTATAAAAGTACACCTCATCAATTACATTAGTATAGACGTCTAGTGAAACATGATTAGATTAAGTGAAACTCTCATGTTTGAGAGGATAACTATTTAAGTATTTATTACGCGTGATTTACTATTGGGTGAGCGAGGTGTGTTCCAGGAGTCCTTACTTAGGTAGTCGCGTAGACGCGTTTCTAACTAACTCGCAATTGAAAAAAGGGGAATACTTACACATTACACTAACAAAGGTGACATGGCAATAAGTTAGAAGGATCAAATAGGGAGTATTGCATGATTAAGTGAGAATGTTTGTTTACCTATACGAGTTCCCACAACTTTTACTTTTCTTGCATAATCAGAAGTAGTTTAGTTTAGTTTAAAGCCACCTCTCTCAACATATTGGTTTACTTGCTTTCTAAAAAAATATATAAACACAAAAATACTCTTCTCTCAATCTTTAGATCTTAGTAACATGCAATTCAAACCTACCTCACTATTTCCCTAGAGAATGATCAATCCTTTAAGTCTTGCTTATACTACACTACAACGATTATGTACTCTGCCTATGAGGATTGTAAAACTTCGGTGTTGCAATTCGCCGCATCTGTGTAATACATCTAACATAAGAAACGAGATCAAATCAAGTCAAACATGAACTCACAATGAGTTCGTGTGTGTGGTGTGTTTCGATCAAACAGAGGAGAGCAAGGCGAGAAAGGTTTGTGTAATCTAATAATGAAATTGAGTCATTTGATTTATAATCATACCAGTTTCTTAAATTATCCAATAAGAAAAGATAAAATCTATAAATAAATAAGAAAATTACTTTATTTATTAAATTAGATAAACTATATATATATATATATATATATAATCTAATTACTTTATTTAAATGATAATTATCATGTCTAAGAAGATAAATATATTTCCCTTAATCAGCTCATGCCCAACCAAACACACCTTAGGGTGGTCGGTCACGTGTGGGCCTCACTATGGGCTCACTGAGATTCCTTATTTAGTCCAACTTAATTAAATGTCCATTTACCCATAAAATTTATTAAGCTCAATTGCTAATTAAATATTATTATTCTAACTCAAATATATATGTAAAATACATAAATATTATTCCAGATTCTCGTGCTATATGTGTGTGAACCTTAGGTCTCATAAACAACGACCAATATAAGTTTGTGTGTTTTGTCGTGCACACACAATACCAAAAGGTTCCTTTAATGGCGATAAAGATGTACTGAAATTATTGAAATATGTGTCTTGTATAGAAAAATTGAGGTTTATTTGGAAGTTGATGTGCCATTGGTTGAACAACACATAAGGAAGGTAAGGTATGGAAAGGGAAAGGGTGTGGTGATATAAGGTATCGTGGAAGATGATGTGTTAGATGAAGATACGAATGTATGCACTCCTTTGGTTGAGTGTAGCAATAGGGAGAACTTAAGACTCAAATATTCTGATGATAAGTTACTAATTGATACTCTTTGGTTTGATGAAGGTAAGAATGAAAAAAGGAAAAAATTACTTCAGATGCATTGGCTTCAAAGATCTCTTGCGAAACATCGATTTTGAGTTTGGGATATAGTGTGAAAAATTAAAGGAGAAACTTAGTCAAGACAGTGTTAATGAAGAAGAGGTTATTGGGGATATGAATTCTAGTTTAGACAACAATGTAGAAAAACTTAGTCAAGATGATTCGGAGATGCCTTATGGTATGGAAGGTGATTTACCGACATGGATAGAAGATGAGGATGACAGTATAAGTGGTATGGAAGGTGAATATTTGGAGACATTTAGTGGTATGGAAAGTGATTTACAAACATAGGTCGAGGATGATGATGAGAGTATAAGTGGTATGGAAGGTGATCTACTGACTTGAGGGGAGGATGATGATGACAATATAAGTAGTATAGAAGGTTATTGGCTACTTGATCCAAACCATGAAGTAGGTGATTTAGAAGAATATATTCCATAGTTGTTTGATGAGTTAAAGCAGTGAAGATGTGTAAATTTATACACCTTTTCAAGGTCATTTAAACCTTATAATCATGCAAATATGTCCAATTATTGCCCTAAATCACTTATTTTAGTATATTAGGTATTTGGGAAGCTTATGAAAGAAATACACATGAGTTGGGCTAGATTTGGCGAAGAAACGAAGAAAAAAAACAAGAATCAAGATCATGACCAGCATGTTGATGCCTTTAGTAAATGTGCCAGAAAGTGCAAAAATAAATCAATTTTTGATGTCTTAGGTTTTTGTGACAACGTATGTGACGGCGTCAGAGTCACCAAGTGACACCGTCATGATCAAATGTGACGACGTTAGAATAAGGCTGTGGAAAAAACCTTAATTATTGACGGCGAGCTAACGGCGTCACAAGCAAAGCTTGAAGCCGTCAGATACTGTTTTCTATATATATTTTTGCATTGTTTCTATAAATACATGTGGAACTTTGGAGAGTCTTTGAGAGCTGAACTCTAGACGTTTTTTAGGGCTTTTATATCCTTGGAACCCCCAAGAACTTACATGTATCATTGAGTTGTGTATTAATATCATTAAACATTCCATTATTCTTATTGTTTGATTATGTGTTTATCTTTTCTTATTGTCACCATGTTAGGCTAAATTTATTAGTGTTTGCTTAGAATTGCATGAAACCTAATTTAAATACTTGATCTTTTGTTTCTTGTTAGTGGTGTGTGCATTAGGTAATTGAAAACCATCTATATTTCATAGCTTATCTAGACGTCAATTAAAACGTGACTAATTAATGAAACCTACGTCTTAGGTAAATGGATTAGGTGAGTATTTAAAGCGTATGCTAGTTATTGGGTGTATCCGTATGCAATCTGACAGGTGTTGTTCGCTTAAGCTAGCATATAAGCGTGAGACTGACCAAACCACAATAGAAAAGAATACTTCACATTGCATTAACAAGGGTGTAACAGCGCGGCAGATTAGGTAGAGTAACTAGGAAGTAATGCATCTTAAGTGAACACGCTTTTTCCCCTATACGAGTTCTCACCACTTTTACTTTTCTTGCATGATTAAGAGTAGTTTAGATTAGTTAAAACCCCTTCTCTCAAGTGTATTGATTTACTTTCTTTCTAATAAACATAAAAATTAAAAAGTACTCATCTCTCGACTCTTAGACTTAAGTGACATACATTTTGAACCTACTTCACTATTCCTTTAGAGAACGATCAACCCCCTCGAGTCTTTCCTATACTACACTAAAACAGTTAGGTACTCTGCCTATGAGGATTGTAAAACTTCAGTGATGCACCCCGCCACATTAAGCAAGTATATCAAGATGTGGTAGAACAAGTGACTGATCCAGTTATGTATGAAGAGGCTGGTGATCAAGATGTGGTAGAACATGTGACTAATCTAATTGTGTATGAAAAGGTTAGGGATCAAGATGTGGTAGAACATGTGACTGCTCCAGTTGTGTATTACGAGGTTGGCGATCAAGATGTGGTAGAACATGTGACTGTTCAAGTTGTGTATTATGAGGTTAGGAAAAGGGGAGCGTTTGAGGGTTTGGGATGATCTAGTTGATAATGAAGTTGTGGGGGAAAGGGAAGTGATTGACCATGTGGTTGCTGGTAGTGAGGTAAAATATTTGATTAAAATGAGTGATTCTAGAAATGTTATCAGTGAAAGCACAAGAAAGATGAAAATGTCGAACCAAGATGATATTGCTTCCGGCTATGCACCCATTGGAATTCAAAGGAATAGGAGAAGATTGAATCAAGAAAGAGGTCGATGGGAAGGCCATTTTTATGAAATTCCATAAACAAAAGGTAAAGTAAAAGAAGATATAGGATGATCCACAACCAATGGTTTTGATCGGTTATTTTGGTTTCTCTAAAAATGTATGGTTAATATGAACTGGGTTGTAACTGGCTTTCCTGTCCATGCTATTTTGCCTTTATTACTTTGTATATATTATCTTGGGTTAATGGCATATAATAGCAACGTACTTTCTCATTTGAGCCATTGTCAGACACGAACCCAAAAAAGTACCACAATACCCATCCAACTTTCAAATTATGATTCATTATCATACGTTTTAGAGTCATTTCTTACACCGTTAGTCATTTTGACTAACGACCGTTTGTAATTAACTCAAAAATATGTTTTCTTTTTCTCTTTTAATTATTTTTTAAATTTTCTTATACACGTTAGTCCTTTATCCGTTTTTATATAAAAATTATTTCTAATTATCTTTTTCTTTTCTAAAAAATATGTTTTCTTTTTGTTGCACCGTTGGTCCTTTATCCGTTTTTATATACATATTTCGATACATTTTATGCACGTATGATAACTAAATAATAAGAAAATTTAAAAAATAATTAGAAAAGAAAAAGAAAACATATTTTTGAGTTAATTACAAACGGTCGTTAGTCAAAAGGACTAACGGTGCAAGAGATGACTTCAAAACGTATGATAATAAATCAGAATTTGAAAGATGGATGGGTATTGTGGACTTTTTTGGGTTCATGTCTGATAATGGCTAAAATGAGAAAGTATGTTGCTATTATATGCCATTAACCCTATTATCTTTATGTTTTATAAAGAACATGCATATTATGATAATGTGTAAACATGGCTGATATTGTATATAGGTCGTGTGTTGTTTTCAAATATCTTTTATTAGTTAATTTAAGTCTTTTTCTTTAGTGATTGGTGGTAAAAATTGTTTCTCTCATAAGTTTCTGTCAGATTTTAACCATCATCTCTTTTTTTACTGTAGTTTCATGCATTTGTTGTTGTGCGACCATGACCAATTCAATAGATCTAGGTTTTCAGCGGCCATTCCATTTCTGGCGTATGCTGAACCGCTAGATCATGCCATTTCCGGTCATGTTGGTGGCATGTAATCTTCAGTGGGTTGGTCAAAAAATGGCAGACGATGACGCAAATTATAAAGGCAATCTGAAGACAGTAATGTTTCGGGCTACAACTTGGAATGGAGGTTTACCATAATAAAATGGAATATTTTTTTCCATGATCACGAACCTTTTCATTCTTTGTAATTTATGTACTTAGGACTGTTTTATAAAGATGTCCAGCGTATGTTTTATTTACCAACTTATCTTTGTTCAGAACATAAACCGTAAAGCATGAGCTATAGGATTCCTCATTTTGTGTTTAACCAGTTGATGCTCTGAACATGGATAAATTGTTTGAAAATACCATGGCTTTTTTTGTGGAGGGTTGACGTTTAAGCTTTCGCTGTCTTTCTGTGCCTATACTTTTTCTATTGTGGTTACGTATTCTGGATGTGTTAAATTTTATGGCCAATGACAGATACGGGGTTCATTATTGTCTTTGCGATCTATCTAATTTGTCGTTTAATTTTGGGACGAACGTATTCAAATTTTGTATTTAAATCAATAGACATTTATAATTGTTGTTAAGAATGCTTAGCCGCAACGCGCGACCGCTATAATCCTCTTTAATTGAACAAAACACAAATCATCTTAGTCTGAAAACAAGGATCATTAGCATGTGATATTCAACTAGTTTTACAAAATACTTGCATACGACATGACTTGACTTCATTATTCAGTTACAAATCAGATGCTAGTTTAACGGTATACCACCATCTTTTATAGTATAATAAAAGAATTACATTATTTCAGAGTTTTGTATGAGATTAAATGTTATGAGAAAAAAATTTGGATCAATCTGAAAGCTTGATTTTGTCACGTAGGCTAAATCGTGCGATCTGATTGACTAATAAAAAATCAAAATTAAATCAATTTTGTCAAAATTAAAAAATTTTGGTGGAGAAATTCGATAGAAAAAAAACACATAAAAATACACGCGTCAAATTTGTGAAAACAAATACTTAAAAAAGATGAGGTAATTAATAAAACTTTAGTGATTTATGTTTAAATAAATTAATTGTAATTTAAATTTACAAGTTTTATTATAACTTTAGAAAATAAATAAATAACCCCTTAAACTTTGTACCGCTAGACTTGATATTTTAAAATACAACAAATGCAAACAACTTATTGCTTTAAACAAAGATTTAACATTATCTAATCACATACCAAATATACCCGAAGACTTTTTGGTAACTGCATGCATGATTGTTAAATTTTATACTAAATATATAATATATGATAAAATATAAAATATATATAAGTCTAAAAATCAACAAGATCAATAAAACCGAGAAGTAGTATAGAATGTTCCCGGGTCGTTTATCCCCAACGAGGCTGGACTGGA
>BQNB010050065.1:2744-41705 GCA_026074375.1 Tanacetum coccineum | reverse complement strand
TTTTTGATCTAAAATGTGTTGCAAACTCTTGTGATCGGTGAACACCGTACACTTAGTTCCATATAAATAATGTCTCCAGATCTTGAGAGCGAACACCACTGCTCTAAGTTCCAAATCATGAGTTGTATAGTTCTTCTCATGAATTTTTAACTGGCGTGATGCATAAGAAATCACTTTTTCTCTTTGCATCAACACAGCGCCCAAACCCTTCTTTGAAGCATCGCAGTATACGATGAAATCTTCACTTCCCACAACTTCTGCTTCAATAAATGGAACGCTGCTTCTTGTTTGTCACCCCACTCAAACTTGACCTTCTTTTGAGTGAGCTTGGTCATTGGTTTGGCCATTTTTGAAAACTCTTCAATGAATCGTCGATAATACCCAACAAGACCTAAAAATTGACGAATCTCTGTGGGTGTCTTAGGAGATGCCCAATCTTTAACGGATTCGATCTTGGCTGGATCCACATGAATGCCTTTATTATCAATCACGTGACCGAGGAACTGTACTTTGGGAATCCAAAATTCAATACAACTCCTCTTTCTTCAACAACTCCAATATTATCTTCAGATGCTCTTCGTGCTCTTGCTTGTTCTTGGAATAGATCAAAATATCATCAATAAAGACAATTATGAATTTGTCCAGATAAGGTTTGCACACTCGGTTCATGAGGTCCATAAACACAGCAGGTGCGTTGGTCAAACCAAACGGCATAACTTGGAATTCATAATGTCCATATCGAGTTCTGAAGGCAGTCTTCGAGATGTCTTCCTCTTGAACCCTCAATTGGTGATAACCTGACCTTAGGTCGATCTTTGAGTAGACACTCGACCCTTGAAGTTGATCGAATAAGTCATCAATTCTTGGTAGCGGATAACGGTTCTTCACCGTTAGTTTGTTTAGTTCCCGATAATCAATGCACATCCGGAATGATCCGTCTTTCTTCTTGACAAACAAGACCGGAGCTCCCCAGGGTGAGGAACTGGGTCTTATAAAGCCCTTGTCGGACAGCTCCTTCAGTTGCTCCGACAACTCTTTCATTTCGGAAGGCGCCAATCGATAAGGTGCCCGTGCTACGGGTGCGGCACCAGGTACCAAATCAATTTGAAACTCCACTTGTCGAGTCGGAGGAAGACCCGGCAAGTCCTCAGGAAATACTTCAGGAAAATCTTTAACTATCGGTACGTCCTCAAGTCGCTTCTTCTCTGACTTGTCTTCAATCTCCTTTGTAGTAACATGTGCCAAAAAGACATGAGATCCTTTTAGCAGATACTTTTGAACCTTGGTACACGAGATGACGTTTAGGCGCGTCCTGTGTCCTTCACTACATCCATCACCGCGAACGATTAGGATTTCGCTCCCGGAGGGGATACGAACAATCTTCTTAGCACAGTCGATAACGGCACTGTATTTTGACAACCAGTCCATGCCAATTATCGCGTCGAAACTACCCATCTCTACCGGCATTAGGTTGATGTTGAACGGATGGTTTAAAAAGTTTAACGTACAACCCATCAATATAGTATTTACTCCAATTATCCTACCGTCAGCTAACTCAACGTTATAACCATGATCTAGTGTATTGGGGATGATGTCAAGCAAAGTACTAAATGCAGCAGATACGAAACTCCTATCGGCACCAGTATCAAATAAGATGTAAGCATAACGGTTGTTTAGAAGGAACGTACCCGCAACGACGTTGTCTGGGTTTGCCCCCGCATTTCCAACCGCATACACCTTCGCTGGAGCCCTGTTATTCCCAGCTTGATTACCACGATCATTGTTGTTCAGTTTCGGGCAGTTTCTTTTAAAGTGGCCTTGAGCTCCGCACTCAAAGCAACCATTGCCCTGCTGATTATTGTTGTTGTTACGGTAGTTGTTGTTGTTGTTGTTGTTGTTAGCAGGCCGTATCCTACAGTCCCTGGCCAGATGGCCAACCCTATTGCAGTTACTGCACCTAGGTGGACAAGGACCTGCTTCATGATGGCAATTACACTTGGAACATAGAGGCTTAGACCCTTCGTATGGCTTCCTGTCACCATTGCCTGCAGCATAGGCATGGCCTGTGTTCTGCCTCCTATTCTGCTGTTGTTGGTTTTGATTTTTCTAGGGAAGATCATCATACTTTCTTTTCCTTTATACCTGACGTTCAGCATAGGCATGGGTCTTATCCTCCATCAACTCAGTTGTAAACTCAATAACTTCTTGCATGGTCTTCGACTTTGATGCCTTTACACTGCCAAGTATCATATCGGGCAATCTACCGATATACTTTTCAATCTTGTCTACCTCTTCTGGGAACATCCTGGAACACATCAAAGCTAGTTGCTGGAATCGTCGATTATAGGCCACCACATCGGTGCCCTTAACCTTAAGATTCCACATCTCAGTTTCAATCTTCTTGATTTCACCCCTCAGGCAGTATTTATCAGTCATCATTTTCTTCAGAGTTTCCCATGGCATGGCATGAGCTGCTTTGGGAGTGGTGGTTTTAACATGGGCATTCCACCAAGTAAGAGCATCATCTTGTAGAGTGCAAGTCGCAAATTTGACTTGACTAGTTGCCGTACAATTGCTAATGCTAAAAACAGATTCCATTTTCTTAAACCATCGAGTGAGTCCAACGACTCCCTCAGTGCCTTTAAAGTCCAAAGGTTTGCATTTCAGGAATTCAGAGTAAGAGCATTTACGAGCAGCTTGTGCTGGCCTTGGTACTGAACCATTGCTGCCGTAGCCATTCCTAACTTTGCTTGCTTCTGCTTCAGCCATTGCAGCAGCAACTCCTTGGTTAATTAAGGCTTGAAGTTGTGCCTCAGTAATAGTTGTGGTTGTTGCATTTGGGGCTGGTGTAACTGGTAGGACTCGGGTTGATCTTGTGGCTCTTTTTGGTGCCATCTTCTTAAATCACAAGAAAATACAATACCAGTTAGATTTCAATACAATCTTAATGTAACATAACATATGCATCATAAATAAAATACGATCACATCGCACTGTGACCAAAAGAAATAACTTATATAAGTATATTATATAAGGCTCTTATTGTAATATATGTAATATATCATAACCACGTATATCAATTATGAATGCATCTAGTCCCACTAATGCAACAGCTAGTGTGTCCCATAAAAACCCTTTTTATGAATGCAATGTTTGAAAACGGTTATAGTCCAGCAAAAACATTTTGACCTGGTTCTCTATAACCTTGGCTCTGGTACCAATCTGTAACACCCCCAAAATGGGTCGCAGCGGAATAAGGATCCGGGGCGTGTTACTTCAAGATCAACAGCACAAGATATATATAAGAACGACACAAAAAGTCGTTTAAATTGATACATTGGATTTAATTAAAAGACATATTACAAAAGCTTATAGCTTCACTTGTTCCTTGTTTAATATTACAAAAGATGACATAGATTTCCCAAAATATGATATAAAAGTCTTTAAGCGTGCAATCCAAAACGTAACCCAATGCATCCTTGGCACCTCGTGCCTATTGACCTCCTGAAAACATTGCTTAAAACGTCAACAAAATGTTGGTGAATTCATAGGTTTATGTATTTAAATTATGCAGGACCGCAAGACTTTCCCCGTGATGCTACAACATATGCAAACAATCACAAAACCAGATTACATTTACACTAAGCTCATGACACTGAAGCTCGACAGTCTTGTTCACAAAATATTGCTACTCAGCCCGAAATGATGTTCTAACCCGAAACATCCCTGATTCGACATGCTATAACGTTCGTTCCCGGTGATAGCTAGTCACCCGAACGGGGAGGTCGTTTCCCAAATAGATCTATTAAATAACATTCGCGCTCACATAATGTAATTCCCAACTACATCTATGCAATTGACAGTTCATGATAATGGGCTTAACTTGGGTTATCGCTACTTAGGCAAACATGTAATCAATGCAAAATATCCACTTGCGTCCAATTTGTAAAACAAAGCATGTTTCCACCCCAAATAATAGTAAATCAGTAAAACTGTAAAAAGTGTGGGGCTATGAACTCACCTCAAGTGAGTGATCTGATAATTTATATCAAGTGTGGGAATGCTTCACGATTATTCCCGAATGCAACCTAATTAAATATAGGTCGTATAAGTACCGAGTACTTATATTAATAACATCATTATATAACCTAATAGTTTGTTACATCGTACTATCGTTATCGGCTATCATGAATTAAAGAGGTCAATGACATGACGTACGAGGTAGGACACTTTAAATCGTAAATCCAACCACCGTCGATACACCATCCCGAAATAGCCTCAATATGAAACTCCCCTAGTATTAAAGCACTTGATAACCACGTAATTTTTTTATAGCATAATCACCACTAATCGTTTTTAGTAAAATAATATTTATAAAGTGAAAACGTTTTATAAAAAAACTTATTCGTAAAATGACCTAATTGGTCGTTTTAGTCCGTTGCTTCGCTTTCTTACGTCCACGCTTCGTAAGTAAGACGATGATCAAAATATTCAATTTCAAGTTTTATATTCTGTATGAATAGTGTTTTTACTGTTCACAACAGCTATTTTACTCGTTTTCAGGTTTTAATTAACGTAAAACCCGTTTTTGTCGTATCTTATTCGTTATAGCTTTCCGTTTTTAGCGATTCTTTCGAGTACGTTCTCGTAATTGAAAGTTTTATCATATTAATTTGAATGTTTAATAAAGTAATAAGTTTCATTGTTAAAAAAATGAATAGAACTTTTTATAAAAATTGTTTTTATAAAAGTATTAACTATTCGTAAACTTTAAATGGCGTATCCCTTCGTTTATTAATCGGTTTTTTCGAGTTCTTTATTACCCCCCCCCCCCCACCCCCCCCCCCCCCCCCCCCCCCCCCCCCCCCCCCCCCCACCCGCCCCCCCCCCCCCCCCCCCCCCCCCCCCCCCCCACCCCCCCCCACCCCCCACCCCCCCCCCCCCCCCTCGATCCTTGTGACAAGTGTTAATTTATAAAAACAATAAAACATATATGTAAATTTCGAAACTTAAACAGCCCTTAAGATATTTATTTCCAAAATGTGTTTAAAACTTGTTTTTAGGACTTTTTAGAAACCCTAATTTGGTGATTTAGCCATAATTAACATATAACACATAAAATCATGATAATAAAAAGTATAAAGGAATTAGGAAGACCTTAGGGATGATGTATGAGATGAGAAATAAGTGCTAAACCCGTGTTTAGACTCAAAACCAAAGCTTACAAGCTTATAAACCCTAGATTAGGTTTGAAACCCTAATCCTTCCTTTTCTTCCTTAATTCTTGTAAATGATGATCCAAGGCTTGTAAACACTTTAGTGTGCCTTAGGATTGATGTGTATAGGCTTGTATGGATTGTAGAAAAATTTTGTATGATTTGTTTAGGAGTGCTTATTGAGCCGTGGGGTTTGGAGAGCAAAAGAGAAAGGAAATGGATTTTTGTTAAGTAAAAGAGTGTATGTAAATTTCACATATGCATGTGTATTTATAGGAAGAGTTAGGAGATATTACTAGTTGCTTAGTTTGACCAAGAATTCAAAGGGGGGGTTGGTCTTGGCCGTGGGATTCAAGGGAACAAGGGGAGGGTTTTAGGGGTTTAATGGTTATGTTTCTTGGTTCCCTTAAGTAGGAATCATCCCATGGAAACAAGGGTGGTGTTTCCTAGTTAATTTTCTTATTAATTTGTATGTTTACTTGTGTATTTATAAAAGAAATGTGTAAGTGAAAGTTTTATATAAAAAGTAAAGTGTAGTTTTTATATAAAAGTTTACTTGTAAAGTCTTGGTATTTTGTAAAGTATTTGTTATCTTGTATAAACATATGAAACATGTATATATATACATATGCATAAAGTTTTATAAACTTTGATCATTGTATATAAACGTAGGTATTTGTTGAAGCGTACGTTAATTTTTAGGGTTCCGGTGAAAACCTAATTGTCATTTATCGCGAAACGTAAACGCTTTCACGTATCCGATAAAATAACTTGTGAAATGTTAATAATTATCCTCAAAATAATTACTTAACCCTTGTTTGACGTAAACAATAATTTGCTTAATGCCCGTTTACGTTAACTGATTGTTTTTAGCTTATACGATTTTACTTAACGATTTTCATTAAAAACAAATGCGTACAATAAAAAAATAATTAGTGACTTATCAACGTCGTACATTGTCCTAAAACACGGGGTGTTATAGTCTCCCCCGGTTAGATGAGCCTTGTCCTCAAGGCTTAAGACGCGGCACTTGACGACGGCCCGGTCCTTGAGAACAGATGTGGGTATTTCTTCCGGAATTGATCCTCGCGTTCCCACGTAAACTCAGGACCTCTCTTGGAGTTCCATCGAACCTTGACTAATGGGATACGGCTTCGCTTCAACCGTTTAACTTCACGATCTGTGATCTCTATAGGTTCCTCGACAAACTGAAGCTTGTCATCAAAATGAAGTCCATCCAACGGAACGGCTAAGGGTTCGTCGGCATGACACTTCTTTAAGTTGGACACGTGAAATGTATTATGAACTCTGCTCAGCTCCTCAGGAAGCTCGAGTTTGTATGCAACGTCTCCAACCCTTTTTATTACCTTGAAGGGTCCAACAAACCTGGGATTTAATTTCCCAAGATTTCAGGAAGGGGTGTTGGTATCAAAAGAGATGACAACACCTATGTAATCAAACTATAAATATTAAAATGTTTAATTATGTTGGTAAGGATTAATCATAAATATTTGTTTAAAGGGCTGATAAACCCAAGTCTCTTGGCCTTAGGCCCAGACCCGAAACCCCTTATTAGGTTAGACAATTACATACGGTTGTTAAGTGAAAAGGCATGTCGTATGGTTTGTGTAAACCATCACAACCCTTCACAAAATCACACCGATTAGTCATTAATATATATGGTTCGAATGTAACAGTCAACAATCAACTTCCCTTTTTAGTTTAATATATCAACATTCATTAAAGGGGTTCAACCCCAAATCTCTCCTTGTTATCTTCCTATTAATTCTTTGTTTGATTATTTTTGATCCTGGAAATAAGAATTCTAAACCTGTCAACAGTGGTATCAGAGCGCCAAGGAATCAAACAACACACCAATTCATGTTCAATCATCACTCAAAAATTTGCCATGGATGCCGATGAGAAGAACAGAAAGAAAGAAGAAGAAGAAAACATGGTTGCGTTTTTTTTTGTTACAAAAGGAAAGAAGAACACAGTTTGTGTTCATAAGAAATCAAGAAGAAAAAGAGAAGAAAACTAACCTTGAAACCCCGGTTCATGATGAACCCTACAACCATGATGGTTGACAAAGGCAATGATGCCAAAGATGAAGATGTATGAGTATAATGGGGACAAGGCTATGATACTGTGATGATGGTACTGTTGTGATAATAGTACTGTGATGATGATCAGGAGATGATAAAACCTTTGCAACAAACCAACAAAAGCCATGAAGATTCAAGTGGTGATGGCGGCACTAACCCTGCTGGAATTTGGTTCAATTAGAAGCCGAAAAGTCATCAACACCAAGGATCAAGAGCAAGAAGAAATCAAGGAACAAGAAGATTGAATTAAACAAAGATTTATAGATTAGGGGGAATATGTTGGAAGGATTAATCCATAAATATTTGTTTAAAGGGCTGATAAACCCAAGTCTGTTGGCCTTAGGCCCAAACCTGAAACCCCTTATTAGGTTAGACAGTTACATATGGTTATTAAGTGAAAAGGCATGTCGTATGGTTTGTGTAAACCATCACAACCCTTCACAAAATCACACCGATTAGTTTGTATATATATGTGTCGAATGTAATAGTCACAATCAACCTTTTTTAGTTTATATATATCAGAATTCATTAAACGGTTCAACCCCAAGTCTTCCTTGTTATCTTCCTATTAATGCCTGTTTGATTATTTTCAATCCTGGAAATAAGAATTCAAAACCTGTCAACAAGTAGTATACATGTGGAATAGCAGAGATGGTTTGTATCTAGTGGAATAGAGGCGCGGGGCAGCACTAATATAGCCATCACTGATACATAAATGTCCCTTAAACACTTTGAAGTGTCTCCAACCCTAGCACCATACTTGATAAGTTACATCACAGTCCCTTGAAGCTGAGATATTCCAAAGAAGACACAAACAACCTGAAAAAGCTAATCACACAATAAGCACTAATACAAAATATAAGAAATCAGATTATTATTCAACAACATGAGCTATAATAAGGTTATGTATACAATCTCAGTACATGAGCTAGAATGTCTATTTGGATCAATAAATTACATTGGTTTTGAGGGAAATAAAGTATATATCAAACCCTTTTGATCCAATTATGTTTATTAGTACACAACATGCTTCATTACAACTTTAGTACTCATGCCATATGGTAAATATAGATTTTTCAACTTGTCGTAGATAAAGACGGAGAGGTAGACAAGGCTTGGCTAGGGCCATCAATGGCTTAGCCTTGCCTAAATTATACAGATTCTCATCCAGATCAATATGTGATTCATTAGGTGGCAGCTCCCATTTGAATCCTTGCACTAGTGTAGCCATCAACATTACAGTCATGGTTGTACCCAACAACACTCTTGGGCACCCACGCCGACCAGTGCTAAACGAAAACGTGTAAAGATTGTGGTCAGTTAGCACCACTTCGTTATCGCCGTTCATGTGACAGTCTGGATTGAAGGTCAGTAGGTCTTCCCACACCTCAGGGTTTCTTCTTAGGCCAGAGCGGCTCAGTAACACATGGCTACCTTTTGGTATGAAGTAACCAGCAACAGTAGTGTTCACGGATGACACGTGAGGAAGGTTAAAAGGTGCAATCGGATGTAGTCTAAAAGCTTCCCTAACACATGATTTAATATAATTAAGGTGAGTTAAGTCAGATTCTTGAACTAGTCTATCTTTTCCAACCACATAATCAAGCTCCTGGACTGCTTTATCAAAGATCCTCAGCTCGTTTATCATTTCTGCCATTGCCCATTCATTGTTATTCGACGTATTCACTAAACTTTCCAGCATCATATCCTATAATACAACAAAATTAATCAATTTGATATGAATTTAAACATCAAAAAGTGCATCTAAGTAATCTTACAAGAATTTCATGTTTTATCTCATCTGCGGTTAATTAAGGATATTTAAGGTTGATAAAAGCATCAAGCATGTCGTCTTCTTTCATAAAACACCATATTTCTATTGTTGAATCCTTTCATCGATCAAGCGATCCTAATTTTCTTTGCAGTACGTACAACATTCCTAAAGATCTTTTCCCGCCCATCAAAATCAGTTCTCCATTGCAACCATGGGATGTAATCCATCACATAGAACGCATAAGTGTAAGAAAGAATCATGAAACATGAATCCACATGCTCAATCTCTTCATCTCCTGGCCCACCATCTGTACCCCCTTTAATTTCCAAAGTACCTACTCTTAAAAATGATCTTTCTCATGACGTTGCTCGAGTATTGTTGCATGATATTCCTCAAGTTCACTACCCCTTTGGTGACTGCAACGTTGGTCTGGCATTGGTTGTAGATGTACCTAAACGGTAGAAACATTAGTTTCTATGACGAATAAAATCGCAATCGTTTCTATATAATATATAGAATACGCAGGGTGTCTAACGACATTTAAATCAATTAAAAACTAATTAATAACAAAAAATTACTAACTAATTAACTAAAAATGACAAATTAAAAATCTAAAAACTCAAAATGCAAATTTCTTAAACTAAATGACTTAAACTAATTTTTAAAAGACATAAAATATTTTTTTTTATTTTTAAACTATTTAAAACTATTTTTAAACTAAATAATACTAAAAATTAGATTAAAATTACTAAACTAAATCCTAAAAATTTAAGAAAATTTATAAAAATTCTTTAAGCTAAAAATGAGGTTTACA
The DNA here is from genome assembly GCA_026074375.1 of Tanacetum coccineum. Classification (NCBI taxonomy): domain Eukaryota; kingdom Viridiplantae; phylum Streptophyta; class Magnoliopsida; order Asterales; family Asteraceae; genus Tanacetum; species Tanacetum coccineum. Next base: position 31,796 of record BQNB010050065.1, on the reverse strand, counting down.
AAGAAAAAGGAACGAATAAGCAGTTACTAATAAGCTGTGAAAAATCATATAAGCAAATTAAGCCAAAACTGACAAAGTATATGAAATAAATGTTGCAATGTATCAATGAAAAAGTCCCAAGGGCAGAATGGTTAAGGCGTTTGTGTGTGGAAGGGGAGGTCACAGGTTTGAAGCCTGTGACTGTCCTTTTTTAGAAAATATTTTTTTTATTTTTCTTTTTGAAAAAGCTAAAGAATAAGAAAAAATAAGCACTTTTAATAAAGGGACTTAATACTAAAACTTATTATTTAGCTAGAAAAAAGAACAAATAAAGTGACAGTTGGCTAATTAAGTCTAGTTTGATTTAGCTAAAACTATTTGGGTTTTTTAGGACTCAATAAGCTATAAGAAAACTAATAAGCTGAAAACAGACCTAACACTAGACTCAAATAGCACTTAAGACTAGGAAATAAGCAAAAACAATAAGCTGAAAAGCATTCTAAAGCTTTAAGACAGTTTAACACAAACACACTTTTAAAGGACTTTTTACCAAATTAAGCTAAGATTAAAAGACTAATAAGCAATTAGAAAAGGCTAAAAACTGAGAACAGATTTAGATTGAGACTCAAACAACACAAATAAGCTGGAATTAAACAAAACACCTAAGGAAATAAGCTAGAAAAGTTGAAATGAAAATGACAGTTTGACATACTTGCTTTTAGACTTTTAGAGATAAATTGAATACTTACAACTAAGATTTAAGACTCAAACATGGTTTTGACAAACTAAAAACTTGAAACAAATTGAAATCATACTACAATAAGCTAATTCCAACAAAAACTAACCTAAATTAAGCTATAATTTGACCTCAAATGATCTGCATAATCAGACCCATAAGAAAAGACCATTAACTAGTTATACTTGACTGTTTCCATCTAAATTGCACAAAAGGTTTTTTCCAAAACCAAAAACTCAAAACAGATTGAAATTGAAACTAATGAGACTAGTTTTGAACATAATACCCATACCTCAAATACATTTTTAAGACAATTGGCAAATAAGCTGTTTGAAAAACTTTTGAAACTGGCAGACTTCAACTTTTGATACAAAATACTTCAAAACTTAACAAAACTAACTTTGAACTTATTAAAACTAATCTTTAGACTAAATTAGAGCTTATAAAAACTGATTTGGGTACCAAAAACAATGTACACTCTAATTCACCATATTAAAATGTCTTATCCCAAACACCCCTTTAGAAAATGAAAATGAACTTTTAAGCTAAAACAGATCCAAATAAGCCCTGATTTATGAAAACAGATTAAGAACTAAGCATATTGAGGACAAATAAGCATAATCTAAGGAAAAATAAGCACTCAACAATAAGCTAAACTAATAAGCTATATTTGACTAAAAAGGACAGATTCTATGAAAATTTAAACTAAACTATTCTAAGCTATCAACTAAACATATTTAGCAATTTTAAGACAAAATAAGCTCAATTAAGCAATTAAAAGCATAGAATAAGCAAAGCAATAAGCTAAATGAGAAAATAAGCTAAAAAGAGTAAATGAGAGAGTACCTTTGTCCTTTGCTCAAAACAAGGACCTAAGTGCTCTTAAGAGCTTGTCTACAAGCTTCAGCTTGTTGAAAACAAGCTGGTAAGGTCCATAAGTCCATCCATATCTGGCTTATCATCCAAAAGCTTATTGTGACTATTTGAGGTAATTTGAAGTGAATTTCTAATTCAGTTAAGCTTTAGTATGCTTGAATGAGAGCTAGCTTAAGAGTAATAGAGAGCTTATTAAGTAATAGAGAGCTTATTAAGCTTATTAGTTTAATTCTAAACACATTTAAATCATAAATGCATAAAGGTGAAAACATAATTTAGAACGAATTTAAATGAAACTGAATTTTATTAATACTAAAAGAGATTACAATGCTGATAAAACTGAATTACATTTAAGAAAAGTACAATAAGCTGGTAAATAAGCTAAACTACACTACTCCTACTCCTACACTAGATGATCATCTATGTGTGACAGCCTCTCTATTTATAGGCAAGGTGTGAAGCTTCTAGGTGAGGATGAGCGTCCCAAAGCTCTAATCATGGCCCTTGATTCATAACCGACTCTTAATCTATCATTTTAGCCCTTAGATCTCTTCCACGTCCTTTCCACCAATGGTATTGCTTGGGATTGCCAACGTGGCCTGCTGTGATGTCAGAGGAGCCACGTTGGTCTTCTAGAAGGGAGAGAACGTATGGAGAGGTAGAGTGGGTTTACCCTGGTTAACTTCGTTGTAGTGTAAGAGATGATGAACAGTAAATAAGGGCGCGTTTATTATTTTAACTTGGGTCAGGCTTGGGTTTGGGCTTTTTATCTTGGGCTTGGACAGGTAATGAAATGGATTTGGATTTTTGACTTAGGCATAGATTTTGGATAAGGGCTTGGTATACTTCAAATATTAATGGGTTGACCCGGCCCGTTAAACGGATTACGGGTTGGCCCATTAAAAATGAATATGCCTTTGGCTTTGTTTTTTCACGCTCTTCCAATCCCGTGCTCGGTTTTGTCCCTTTTTTGCTCTGTTTTTGTCCTTTTTGTGGATATCCGTTACCTGCATAATGCAATCAACAAAACACACATATACAATGTATTTTTCATGTATTTTTGATCATTTAAGCTCATTTTAATAAAGAAAAATGATATATGATTAAACACATATCAAAATCCCTCATACTACACTATTGCCGTGTCCTCACGCAATGATATAAATACACGCTTAGAAACCAAAAATTTCAACCCCCCTAAGACTAATTACATCAAAAAGTAGCTAAGTGTTCATCTAAGGGGATTAAAAATCACTAGTTTTTGAAATGCCCCGTTTTACCATTTCTTTTATATATTATTATTATATTTTTATTTTTCACAAGTGACAACATGATCGACTTTCATTATTTAATTATAAGTTTTAGGATCACAGAACAAGAAGCACTTATAAATAGCGTCCAAAAGGATAAATTCATCGTCCTCGATTTTTTACCTGCCCCAAACCAAGCTTAAAAACGAAGTCATTGTTAAATACAAGTTAAGATGCTAACACTGCTCATATTTGTAACTTGTGTAAATCTAGACTAACTTTTCACTCTCGATGGAACAATATCTATAAATATGTATGATAATATGTATGGTATGCACAAATACTTTAAAAAGTATTTAGTCTCACCCCCAAGAATTATGATTTTGAAGGCGAGATCATTCCATGTAGCGAATTTCTTCTCGGCACATCCCAGCCGAGACCAGCTTAGGTGACCAGGCTTTTGACACCCCACAGAGAATAGTATCGGAACTCACGGACCTTCGATCTCAAAAACTCTTAGGTTTCCCGTTAAACTAGCACTTAAAGTGAAATAGTCTTAGTTCAAAAGCATATTTAAATTTTAGAAAAAGAGACTTTTCCTGTATTTATTCAATTATATTTTCCTTAACATTAATTATTATTATACTTAACCTCCACCCTTTAAACAAACTGTCACATCGGGCGCGAACCGACCATGATCCAGTTGTCTTATTTCGGCTTCGGATCTTGCCTTATATGAAGACTGTCACATCGGTATGCGAGCCGACTATGATCCAGTAATCTGACAAGGTATTTTTATTATGGTTATATTTTTTTTTTTTTTAATTTATTTTTTTACACTTTTCATTATCACGATATATAGAAACAATTTCTTTTTAGAAAATTTAAGTATAAATTTGAACTAAGACTAAAATAAGAGTACGTATTATTAGTCCGGTTTGATGCTTCGGGGAGGAAAAGCCATAATTTACACTTATGAGCTCTTAAGATAACCAATTAATCCTTGCTTAGCATCTAACTTATATATAACTCTATCATTTTTCGTTCTTCGCAAATTTAAAATCTTTAATAAAAAGATTCGCGAATGCTTAGTCTAAAAGTTAAGGGGCAAGCTAGAGCTCAACATACTCGATCAAGTCAAAATTTATTCTTGTTCTCATCATCGGAAAGTCAAAAATTTATGTCAAAACACTTATTTTATTTTTGAAATTTTATAAATTTTGGCATCAAATCACATATTTTTGAAGGCAAAACGGGGTTACATGAAGACAAAGCAAATGCAAGTAAGATCAAATTGAGAGATCCCCCCCCCCAATACTAAAACGAAACAAGTATGCTAATAGATAAATGTTAGTCGATAAGATCAAGGATATCGAATTCTCATATATAAGAATGCAAAGGATTGAAGCTCGAGTGAACGAAGGACAAAACCACGAGCACGAGAGTCTTCAAAATCCGGGTAATCCTGGACATAAAACACAAACCACAAAACACGAGAAAAGAAGAGGCGAGCCTCCTCACGTCACACTTATTAGAAAATAGAAAAAGAAGATAGAAACACGGGTTGCCTCCCGAGAAGCGCTTGTTTTTGTGCGAGTCTCTAGCTTGACTCTCCCCATATCATCGTGATATTGGGGATGAAACATGTGGAAGAGAAAATCTCCATCGGTCTTTCATAATGTTTGGATAAACATTGAAGCACATGAAAGTTCTACTCCGATGAGATGCCACCGGCTCTAAGAAACTTATAAGTGGAGATGCCGAGGTCAAAAATGGTGTCCTCACTCCCAGAGGAAAGCATGAAGAGAAGAATCCACCGGATAGGTGAAATAAGGAAGAAAGATTCGGATAACATATGTGAAGGAAACATAATGGCTATCCTCAAAGGGTAATTTCACATATGTCAGAGAATTTTTTTTTCATGAATTCTGGGGTCGAAAACTTTGACCATACTTGTCAAATTACCAGGATCATCCTCTAAGATTTTTTGGTCATGATCTAAAAATAACTCAGAAGGGAGATTAGGGATAGTGTCGTTATCAAGCAAACTCTCAAGATAGATTATATCTCCCTCCGAGTCATAATAACCGCCCTCAAAATCCGAAGGAGTATCAATAGAAGATTTTATCACTTTAAGTTCCTCAAAATGAAGTTCTTTCGGATGGAGAGTAAATGATGTATCATCATTTAATAACTTCTCAAGAAAACGAATGTCTCCCTCCGGATCAAAGTCGGCTTCGTCAATTCCCGGTGGAATTGAATCTCTTGTAAGACAAGCTTCGATCTCAACAATATCGCCTCCAGGGTCGAAACATTCATCCTCATTAACATCAGAAAGAGGTGTGACTAGCAAAGCCGGCTCATCAAGGTTAGAAACATAAGAGTCCTTGCTCTCGATGTCCTCTAACACCTCATCAAAAAGAGGATTTACGTCACTAGAGATGTAATTGTCGTCGAAATCAAATAGAGGGTTCGAGTAAATTTTGAAATTTTCTTCCGGAACGTCCTCATCAGAAAGTGTCTCGTCATCACTAGAGGTAAAATCATCATTTAAATTGAAGAGAGGGTTAGAGAAAGTCATGGATTTTCCCTCTGAAACATTAATGGAAGAATTATCATAAACAGGCAAATCACACTCACTGTCATTGTCGGAAATATCCTCAGACTCACTTGGGATTGGGATAAGGTCCTCAATGTCACACCCCCAAACGGGGCCTGGACGGAATACGTGTCCGAGGGTGTGACGTCATAACAATCCGATCACAAAGCCATAAAGAACGACCACTAATCGTGGACGTTTGAAAAAGTTTACTCGTTGCATAAAATAAAATAAATTCAAGTTTTACAGCCCATAATAATTAAGTTAAAAGTAGCGGAAGCATAACAAAGTTTTGATAATGACAACGAGTAAATAATAGATAAATCTTGAAATTGGCGATGTCACATAGCACATAGACTCCACATAGCATCAAGAATCAATCCAAGCTAAGCACCTGAGAAAACATGTTTAAAACGTCAACATAATGTTGGTGAATTCATAGGTTTAAGTTAATACAAGAGTGGACCACAAGATTTCAAAACGTATGCGACTACTATAACAGATACAGCATCACATAAAAAGTATTTACTGTTGCTCTAAGCTCATGACACTGAAGCTAATAATCAACAGGGCATGCTACATCTTGTCACATAGTATTCCTGCCCTTAACCGGTGTCCCAAACCAAAGACCACCATAATGCACAATCGACATGACATATATCCGTTTGTTCTTCGTTAAGTGGAACCAAAACGGATAGGGATAATTAGTCCTAATAGATCTATTTACTCACTCGCGCTCCCTCAACCGGTCCTTCGGTCGAGAAACTAACAGTTCATGATAAGTTGGGCAGTAGTAGGTTTGTAAGCAACTTAGGCAACACATAAACATGTAAAACTCGCGTAAAGAACTTGTGTCCAATTTAAAAGCAAACAATGTTTCTCACCCCATGGTATAAAGCATTTGTAAATCAGTAAAAATGTGGGGCTATGAACTCACCTTAGCAAGGATAAGCGATAACCACAACAAATGATGAAGATATAAGGAGGTCTAGCCGCGACCTAGAGTAAATATGGGTATGACTTAGCATTCGCCGAAGAAACAAGTAAAGCATCCATGTTCATCATTTAAAGCATCCAAGTGTGTTTGCGTTTTAGTAATAAAAGACTTTGAAACTTTACCACGTCTTAGTTAAATCCCGACACTTGCAAAAAGTTACTATTTTTAGAAACTTTCCCTTTTAGGAAACTTTTTAGTTTCAAAACGTTAATAGCGTCCCCTATTTTCTTAAGTTTCCATATTTTACAAATCGCTTAAACAATTCTAAACCGCCTAATCCTTATGTTTAAATCGCCTAAATGTCCAATTCGTACCATTTTTAATAATCCTACTTTTTATTAAGGTCGTCATCTCAAATAACCTTTCATGACATTTCTAGTTGTTCTAACTAATTACTTAGCATTTCTATATGTTTCGCTTGCATTTAAAATATCCAAAATCGTCCGAAAGTGCCCGAAACCCCCTTTTACTATTCCAACCAGCAAGCATTAATTAGAGTGTTTCTTAAAAATCTATCTTTCCGATTTGTGGTAAAAATGTCTCTCGTTTTTTACTTTTAGGCTAAGCGGTTGCCAACATTATAGTAAAATCTCATTCCGGACAACTTTCGTGTTTTATACTTAAGCCGATTCAGACCCGAAGGGCTCCGAATCGCCCGTTTTAGCTGCTGATATGGTAATTAAATATTCCCATTTTCGCCGAAAATGTTTTGAGTTTCTTTGGCCATAACTTGGCTGTTTTATGTCCGATTTTAAAATGTGGTATATGAAAAATTATCTATTCAAAATAAGCTCTTCAAAAACTACTTTTACGTCTAATGAAAACATTTTTAAGTCATTCAAAACCCCAAATAATCTTGCAAACCCTAACTTTATAATTTTTGAAATCTTTGAAAAATAACCAACCAACACTTGGATCTACCTTAGATAACCTTAGAAGTGAACTTAGAATACTTGGATCTTGCTAGAAATCAAAAATTATAAGTGTGTTTGTGGGTTGGGTGTGTGCCGTGAGCAAGGGAGGAGAGGGAAGAGAGATGTGTGAAAATTTATGGCTAGTGAAATGTGTTATAACCTAAGTGTGAGAAGGTGTTGGTATTTATATGCAAATGGCTAGGGTTTTAAGGTTCATGAGTGCCCACATGTGACCAACACACACCAAGGGTGTGTGTGGTCTTTGGTTCGGTCGAATAGGGTCACAATGACCAAGATGGTTCAAATTTTCTAGCCAAGGTTCACTCAAGATGGATATGGTTCAAAGTTACTAGTCAAATGTGTAAGAATGTGTAAGTAAACATGTGTTGTGTAAAATTCTTGCATGCATGCATGTTGCTAGGATACAAAAGTGTCACTTTCTTTCATTAGTATGGCAATATTTTCAAAATTTGAGTTAGTGGTTTAAGGATGATTTAATTTCAAGTACCAAAAGTGTTTTGGCTTAGCTTTAGGCATCTTCATATGCATGGGAATGAGGGTGAACGAAATTTTTAAGCTTAGGGTATAAAATTATTGATAACTTGAGTTTACACGAAAAGATTTCGAGTTTCCGGGGTTCCGTTTGGTCAAAAACGCGAAAAACGCAATTTAAAGGATAAAACCCTAAAATTAATATCGGAAGTGATTAAAAATCATGAAACACTCAGGAAAGCTAAAATATCTTATATTAAGCCTAAATTAATTTATAATCGATGCCGGGACGCGTCCGACGACGTTTTTCAGTTTTTACGCAGTTTAGTTCCCCGGCAAACTGTCAGATTTAAACGTAACGTATAAAATTTAAAGCAGATGACCGGAATGAGTCAGAATACTAACTGGGAATTTACAGGGTGTGACACTCAATACTAGACTTAATTACTTAGTCTGATTCCTTTTTAGGAATAGTGCTAAGATGCTCATCCCCCATGATGAGAGAGTCCTCGGGCTCCATAGTCGGTAAGACAGGTGTGATTGCAATAGACGGAGGAAGTTGAGAAGTAATTTCATTCAAAAGAATAGTACTCTCCTCGTCATCATCATCATCATAGCAAATAGAATTGAAACGACGCGAAGGCTCGGCAGTATAAATACTAAGATTAGCCGCCTGCTCTCGTTGCTGAAGCTCTTTCTCCTTTTTCTCAATTTCAATACTCATTTCATTGAAATTATCCTTAAGATTATCAATCTTAATTTCACATTCCCTTTTATAATGAATATCTATTCTCTCATTACGATAATCTTTAATCTGAATTTGATTAATCATACTTTACATTTCCTCTAAATATCGCTGCTTCTGAACCTCCATATCTTGGATACTCATTTCTTGAGGAGGTAATTGATTGATGGGATATTGCGAGGGGCGGTCAAAACCAGAATAGTTAGAATTATAGCTAGGATTAAGCTCAAAGTAGTTTTGATTCATCGGTTGACACTAAAAAAATTTATGAGGCCCCCTACAGTTTTCACAACAAAGATATAATATCTTAAAGAGATATATTATGGATAATTCCAACGTGGTAACTGTTCCCATGCATAGAAAGACTTGCCTTGAAACAGTTCACAAGGTGCTCAAATGCCAAAAGATTGAATGTATGAAAAATGTTACATTATGCTTCGGTTGTAGTGATCCATTATGTATGGCGGTTTAATGCAACTCAGACTGATGTTGCAGTTCGCGGCAAAATTTAACAAGTACGGTTCAACAGAATCCAAGTGAACCTTCACTAGACTGCTGTGAAAATTCATTTCTTAAGTATTTTAGAATTACTTAAAGATTATGTTATTGGTTTTTGGTGATATACGCTAGCACAGAACTTAGAGTGGATGCTTTTGCGATGCTGGATTCGTAGAACTGATAGAGATGACAGAAGTCTCTGAAAGGATAGGTCTTTCGTTTTGAATGGAGGCGCTGTGACTGTAGTGGATTGGAAAAGCTCCAAGGAGCCAGTACCATTGCAATGTCTGCTACAGAATCTGAATACATAGCTGCTTCAGAAGCTGCCATGGAAGCTGTTTGGATTATGAAGTTTATCTCAGGGCTTGGTATAGTACCAACGGTAAATGAACCTTTGAATATGTACTGCGACAATTCAGCTGCAATTCATTATGCTAATGAACCGGGGGTTCAGAAAGGTGCCAGACACTATCATAGAAGATATCATTATGTTCGCGAGTATGTTGAACTGGGAGAAATAAGGATACTTAAAGTTCACACAGATAATAATATATCTGATCCTTTTACAAAGGCTTTATCAAATAGGAAGCTTACTCAACATGCTAGGAGCATGGGGCTTCGTCTTGCTAGTAGTTTCATGTAGATATGTGTTTTAGTATTTGGATAAGGGATGTTAACACAATTTTAATTTATGATAATGATACGTTGGTATTTTGTTATTTTATATTATAAATTTTGTCCTATATTTGCATGTTTAAATCCATAAATAATAAATGTATTATTCTAAATTAATCGTTGATCGATTAACAATATAGGGAATGTTGTTAATCTTAGACAATTCTTGAGTTATTGGTGAATATTGGAGATATTAATGATGAGTCAACATCCAAACTCACAGGATATGCATTAAGATGAATATTGGATTTCCCGCCACAAGAACATGTAATACTTTTATGGATCGGAGTCGTTCAAGTGAATCTTGTAAGTGATGTTTATTTATCATAAATCTTAGACTTGAGACGCAAAGTGGTTTAGGATATGTGGATATTCCTTATTGATAGAGTTTAAGTTGTCTGAATAAGGGTAACTATAAGGGCTATCTTGTCAGAATAGGTTTATGCCATATGTTGATAGACACTTATAGTCAATATAGGAATTTGTTCCTTCAAAATTGTTTGAAGAGATACCACTAGCCCATCATAGGAAATAATCAGATGTTTTGTATGGCCGTACCTGAAATACTCTATGTAGATATTGTCTCATTTGGATTTTTAGTAATCTTGATTACTTCATATATGAGACACAGAATCGTTAAATATGGAATGACATTGATCCATATCCAATTTAACAATGGTATCGGAAATAAAGGGATTGTAAATTCATAAATCATTTGTTTCATGCTCTGTGAACATACTCGTGTATTTCGGGGATTTGCGTGTTGCTAAGACGCTTACCAATGTTATTATTTATTACATGTCCAAGTTGGAGCTGTGGAATATGTCCATCATAAATAATATATGTCCGAGTTATTTATTCGAGCCTAAGATGACGCACACGTTAATACGTAAAGAATGTTTAATTAGTGTTTTTAGTAAACGAGAAATAAATATTAGTCATTAAAAAGTTTAAGGGACTAATAAGTAAAAACCGAATAAAGGAAGGGTGGGTTTTACCCCTCTCCTTCTCCTAGTCGGTTGAGAACTCCACTCCTTGTGGAGGTAGGAGAGCTTGCCTATATAGGAGATCCTTGGGTCATTTATTAACATACACTTAAGATATATCAAAAACCCTAAAATCTTCTTGCTCTCTTCCCTTGCTTGACCGGTTTAAAAACCCATAAAGGGTTTTCGGTTTTGTTCCTCTTTGTTCGTGCGATCAAGAAAACCCACAAAGGGTTTCGTTTTTTGGTGTTCTTGCTCGACCGAACTCAAAACCCTAAAGGTTTTGTTTGTTTCTTTGGTTCGACCCATTAGAAGGAAAAGGGAGGTTCTCCGTTTGGTTGATTGTCAAGATTCGGTATTCGTTTGCTAAACACTACTAGTACTAGCATACTTCATTGTTTGCTAAGAAAGTATTGTGTGTGTTAACTTAAAGAGATCTTGCTTTAGATCTTCAAGGGTTTTCGTGTGTGACGTTATATACACGCGTATATAGAAGACGGTGTTAACGGTTACCTTAAGTGGTGTATCGTTTCGTGCTAAAAGCTATACACCTTCTATCCTTGTTAATTAATGTGTTCTACATGTGGTCTTTAATTCCGCTGCGTACTCGTGTTAATTAATTGGTTAATTAGATCGTAAAACCCAACAGATTTAATAATCTTGCAGTTTTGTACCATTTTTATAGTTATTTATCTTTTATATTATTGCACTTTTGTTTATATAACAAGGCCAAAGCTTGGTAATCGCTCCTCAAATTTGAAGTGAGTATAAGTGAGAGAAGAATTCATGGATTACAATAGATGCTACTAAACACCAAACAAAAAAAGCAAGCGAACAAACATAACGTAGAATTCTAAATCAACATGCTCTACAATAGTTGATAGTCTATCAAGAAAAAATCGCGAACTATTGGCTCTTGCAGCAACTTGGCAAGATCGAATGCTTTAGACATCGTTAGAAAAACAACCACACACGGAAATATTACCTTCATAATGCAGGGGGGGTTTGCATCACTGGACAACGCAAAAGTTGCACTTCATTGAGGAAAAAGCTTTTAAGATGCCATTATATATATAATCAAAACAAAAGTAAAACGACGTAGTTTTTGGAGGGTTGCTACAGTATTCGTTACAGTTCTTTTTTTTGGGCTCCCATTCTGGGCCGGCCTAATCTTTTTATTTTAAAGAAGAAAAAAAACTTTGTTGGCACAAAATAAGAGAATGAAAAAAATAACAAAACTACCGATTTATTCAGATAAAAAAGATATATGCGAAAATATTTTTGATACCTAATAACTTTAAAATAATCGACAGGGTCACAAACATACATATTTAGATTGCATTAAACGGTATCATTTTACACCACTAAAACCCATAAGCCCAATTATATAACACATATTCACCCAAATCCTATAAAATTATATTAAAAAAACCCGTAAAGCAAAAAAAGAAACCTTTAAACATGAGGCTCAACACATATGCACATATAAGAAAAAAAAACCAAATTATTAAACATGATACCGAAAAAATAAACCCACAAAAAATTAAAAAATAAAAAATAGTGTGTGTTTATATGGGTTTTTTAGAATCTTGAACTCTCCTAGTGACTACTACAAAGGTTTGGTTTATTCACACATGGGAGAACAAAGCATTGAAGAGATGAACAGGATGCTGTATGGTGTGATGGATACACAAGGGGGTGTTTCCAACTACTCATATCGGTGGAGAAGGCCTTTGAATTCTGAATTCACTTTATTCAGTCAAATTCAAAATTATGATAGGAATTGTTAGTAGTGTGTTTTTGTGTATTGTTTCTTGACTTTTGTTAACAATTGTATGACATTGTAATGTACATCTGTTTGAATTGAATAAAATTGTTTGTGTTTTGTTGGAATTGAATTGGTTTAACAGTAAGTTTTAACTTGATAAAAATGGTTGGCGAATTTGGAAAATGTTTTGTTACTTTGGGTGGTCTATATCTGTTCTCACTCACTCTGCTTCTTCTGAGGGTAAATGTGTTTGGTGCTACTCAGGAGATGAATTATGGTTTGGAAATGGTAGCCTGACATATGAAATGTAAGCTTGGGAAGATACCATCAGGTTGGATATTAAAGTTGATAGAGATATGGTGCAATAGCATCGTGATAAACCCTGTAACCACAGAGATATTCTTGTATTTTGTTTCTATGCATATCTTTCTGAATCATCAGTTTTTTTGTAGCAAAGATTTGCATGTCTAACTACTGACGGAGTATGGAGATTATGGTTTGGAAATGTAGCTGACATAGGAAATTGTGCTGACATAGGTTTGGAAGGTAGCAGAGATTATGGTTTGGAAATGTATTGACATTAGTTGTATTTTGTTTCTATGATATCTTTTTGAATCTCAGTTTGTAGCAAGGATTTTGCATGGTTGGTGAAGTATACAGAATATTATCCAACCAACCTACATATTTCCCTATAAATAGGCAATAACCCTAAATCATTGTCACCCCTCACCCTAGCCGTTTTCACTTACTTCTTTGTGGACAATATGGCAAAAAGCAAAGGCACAAGTACCAGGTTAGTATTTTTTGCTATTCTTATTTATGGTAATCCTCATTGTTTATTCATTGATAGGAATATGTTGTATGTAGGGTCATTCTAAATCCTTAGTTTCCGTTCAATACCGTATAAAACTATCGATTTCGCCCGTTGAGGCCATTTGGGGCCACCCTGAAGAGCCAATGCCTGATGTTACCTAACCAAGGAATGTGCTGAAAGCTTAAGAGTCACCCTGCCACACAGAAATGATAAATGTATGGGTTATCAAATACTGATGAGTATTATGCTGATTATGATTACTGGAACACATGGGTGCAAGATGAAACAACTGATGAAGAAGATGAGGATGAGGTCATGACCACCAAGGATGAGGTCATGACCACCAAGGATGATGACCTGCTATTTTATCAAGACACGATCCCAGTTGACAAGTTTGTTCCATTTGGTAAGGCTATGGGATCAAAAAGGATTGAGAAAAGCCCTACAATACCTGTAGCTGTGTTGGGTCTTTGCAAAACCTTTGACATGGGTTGGAAATTGAAAAAAGTTGAGAAAGAAGCCTCCTAGGAAGCATTGAAGTTGTGGTTAGCAGGTGTGTCCATGATGGGTTGCAATTTGTTATGTAATTGCTACTTTATGTCATATGTTATGTCTTAAGTAATGTCTTAAGTTATTTGTCCCTTTTTTAACTCTAATTTTCTATGTATGTAAGCAACCTAGAAGCCACCTTCATTACTCATGTTTGCATTTGGTGTTTTTAGTATGCAAGTAACCTAATTAGCAGTTGGTTAGCATTACAAATCCAGTAAATAAAGGGTAAAAGGAAGTATGCATTAAAAAACCCAAAACATTCATAACAATCAACAAACACACTTCATAAAGATAGTTTGGTATAAACCACGTTTGACCTATACAAAGTCAAATATCAACACTTAACTTACATCTTAAAGTACCAAAGGAAATAGACATAGTGTTTCACCTTAGATAGTCAACACATACAAGTACATAACCTAACTAGCTTGTGGTGTACTCTGTGTGGTTTGTGAACCATGAACACCAGCTTGTTGTGAACCATGAGCAGCATCTCCATGACCAGCAACACCAGCTTGTTGTGAACCACCCCCTTTTTTACTCTTGCAGCCTCTTGAATTGTGACCAACCTGCTTACACGATTTGCAAGTAACACTCTTTCCTGTCTTTGTCAGCTTCTTAGACTTCATCATTTCATCCCCAAGGACAAGTTACTTGATACAAGTCACTACCATTCCATTCAACCTAGGAAAATTACATCCAATAAGTCAATCTAACACAAGCAAGTAGAAATTTTCATTGTTTAGATACTTACCTTCAACTTTGCAGCAGCCCTTACAATAAGCTTAAAGATCTTTGCAGTACTTGGTGTTAAAGGTCCATCACACTTGTCTTGCACCTTCTGAACATTCACAATTCTCTTCATAAGGTATTCCCTTATGTATTCTAGACAAGTGATAATAGGCTTGTCCCTTCCATCTAGAAGCTGCCTGTTTAGAACTTCACACAAGTTATTCAAAAGAATATTGCTTTTTGCCCTACCTGCAATACAATCACACCATAGTTAGACATAACCCTTAATGCAATACAAAAATAATACAAGTTGTACCTGTAAAGTGAGACCTAGCCCAGTGTTGTGGTGGGATCTTCCTCAACCATTCATAAGCTTCTAAGTTGTGATTTTTCATTTCTTCCATTCTTTTATCAAACTTCTGAATGGTGGAGCAGTGGCACATTCCAAAACGATTTTCCTTGTGTAAAACTTACCTCTCCAAGACAATTTCATATTATCATAAATGTGTTTGAGACAAAACCTATGTTCTGCATTTGGAAAGTTCTCTGCTATGGCTGGTATCACACCCTAATGTATAACAGAATATATGAGAAAACTAGTTTATATACAACACATTTAAAAAAGAGTTTTAAGTATGAAAATTACCTTTTGCCTGTCAGATATAAAAGTGAAGTTGGAGTTTCTGTTTCTGAAAACTCAATATCTATCACCTAGGCAGTCAGGAACCACTTCCAAGAATCTCTTTGCTTTTCAGATTCAACTACAACATATGGCAAGTGGATAGATCCCATTGTTTTTGGTCTACTCCAACATAGTTAGAATTTGGCCAGGTATGGTCCAGACAAGAAACAACCATCAAGACCTAAGAAATCTCTTCCTCCAGCTTTGAAACCATCTTTTAAAGGTCCTAAACATATGTAGATCCGCTTGAACTTTCTTTCTTCACTGTCTGGATCTTCTGGTGGTTCAACCTCTATCGTAACTGTAGTGTTTGGATTCTTCTCTTTCAATTCCATACAATGTGGGCAGTAATCTCTTAAACTGTGCATACTGCTGGCTATAGCATCCCACAGATGACACTTTTCATAAGTCCCATTTTTAGCTCTGAACACCTTCTGCTTGATAACTACTTCAAACTTTTTCTGCATTTGATCCTTAAGGGTGGTAAAGTAATCTTGTCTTTTGTTTTAATGGTTTTCCTCTACATCCTTAAAAGAAAAGTTGCTGTGCATTTGATTCTATTCCTTGATTGTAGACATGTGTGAGTATCCTTAAGGGTTTTCGACTTTAGGTGCCCAGTGTCCTCATTGGGCAACTGGACCACTTGCTAGCCAAGGACGAGCAAAAGATACCCTAGCGTGTTTGCCACTTTCTCTTTCTTAGAAGGACTGGTCTTTACTTTACTAATTGGGGGCCATTTTGATCACCAGTAAAAGGTATAACACTTCCCAAGTCATTGGTTAGCAAAATCTGGATTCCTTTAACAAACAACCCTCACCCTTAGCTGTCATTTTTTTTCAGAGGATAATTGTCTTCTTTGTTCACCAGATACTCTAGTACTTTTAAAAAAAATAATTGATGTGAGGGTGGCCTTTAAATGATTGGGCCTTAACTAGTTTTACTAGTACAAACTGTTCTCCTAAAAAAGAAATCCTCTTTATAAACGTCTTTCTCCTTTACCCTGTAGTGCCTATTCATCCTAGCAACTTTCTTAATGCTTCTTCTCACTAACACCTTCAACGAGAATCACTTCCACTATCAAATTCCCATGATCAAACCTCAAGCTCTTGGAAAAAGGTCTAACTCAAACACTTCATTCTCTCTCTAACCACATCTCCTTTACATCCTAACATTCTACCCCCAGGGATCTGTGTGTCTCTTAAACTCAGCCATATCAACATCTACATCCCTCTATCAAGTTCTCTTCATCACAAAATATCACTGTCAATCACTATCTGATCCAGAATCACACCTGAACCATTCTCACTACCTGAACATTCCTACTTGATTGCCCACCTATCTTTCCTACTAGACCTGTTGACCTTTTCTTAGATTTTATAGCAACTTTTTTAATGACTCCCTTAACCCTCATCCCACTGACATAACCTCTTGCCTCATTACCAGAATACTACCAGGTGAGTCACATCAATAATTTGTAGCCAAAGGCTCTTGGTTAAAACATGTTGGCTTTTTAAAAACAGTATGTTCAGTGTACAGTTCTATAACCTTTAAACATATCAACATACATAGCATTTCATAACACAACCCCCTTTTTTTTATCAACAACAAATTCTACAAGACCATTTTCTAGCTCTGAGTTAGGTTCTTATAATAATAGGCCATGACAAGTGATATTTCATGACCCGAACTCTTGCAGCATAACTAGTTACTTTTCCGCTATAGAAAAGTATCAGAATCAATATCATCACCCAATTTACCTTACCACCCTTGTAACGAGTCATAGGAGAGGTGTGAATTACCTCATTGGTTAATCTTTAACAAAATACACGTGGAAACTCTCTTGTTGAGATAAACGCAAAATCAAAATAGGGATTCAAAATTAGATTATATTTAAAACCTTTAGATTGACAAAAACACTTACTATAATCTTCATATGGATTTGCTTCTTGTCCCTTTTTCCGAACCCTCCATTGACACAAGCATGAGGATTAAGTGGAGGATTCGCACATTCAAACAATTACCGGACTTCTTCCTAATTGGATTGGGGATTTAGGGTTCTTGGGGGGGGGGGGGATACAAATTTGGGGATGAATTGTGTTACTGAAAGTTTATATATATACCTAAAATGGGCGCCAAATATGAATAGACGAAAATACCCCCCCTCCCTCAAAATGAATGCCACGTACCCCCCACTTAACGGGATTGACTAACAAAAGTTAGTCAGAGGGACTAAACCCGATACGGGTCAAAAGATTGGGGACTGGATCCGTTAAAAAAGTTTCGGAGGGACTAAATCCGTTATACCCGACAAACATTAGGGACTAATTATGAAATTAACTCTATATATAATCAAAACAAAAGTAAAACGACGTAGTTTTTGGAGGGTTGCTACAGTATTCGCTACAGCTCTTTTTTTTGGGCTCTCATTTTGGGCCGGCCTAATCTTTTTACTTTAAAGAAAAAAAAAACTTTGTTGGCACAAAATAGGAGAATGAAAAAAATAACAAAACTACCGATTTATTCAGATAAAAAAGATATCTGCGAAAACATTTTCGATACCTAATAACTTTAAAATAATCGACAGGGTCACAAACATACATCTTTAGATTACATTAAACGGTGTCATTTTACGCCACTAAAACCCACTAAAACGGTGTCATTTTAGGGGAATGGTCCGAAGAAAACTTAGTGAATCTCGTTAGAATTCTTGACTGCTTTTACCTCGCATCAGGTCTGAAGTATAAATAACATATTTAAAGAAAATATAACTATTTTAAAAAAATATAAAATTTGGTTCGTTTCGTCCGGTCCGATCCGTTCCTCGTTTCGTATATAATATATTATATAAAATGATTTTTTATAAAATAATATTAATAACTTTTTTTATAAAATAAATAACTTTTTATAAAAAATATAAATAGGTTCGTTTCCGTTGCCTGGGTCGGTCCTGTTCCTCGTATTCGTAATAATTATTATATAAAAATGATTTTTTATAAACTATTAATAACTTTTTTATAAAATATATAACTTTTTATAAAAAATATAAATTGGTTCGTTTCCCGGCCTGGTGGGTCCGGTTCCTCGATTCGTATATAATTATCTATATAAAATATTTTTTATAAAATATAAATAACTTTTTTATATGAGTCATGGTTAGACATTATAGGTTCAATCAACGTATGAGTTTTTTTTTTTGAACGGCGACTTTTATTAAGAAAAACTACTACAAGGAGCTAGAAATTACAAAAGAAAATAAGAGACATGTAGACGCGGGGTTTTTATACCAAATCGTCCCAGACTAAAACAAAGTATTGGGCATCTATATTCCGACACCAGTAACTAAGGAACTACAAATAATCTCATCATAAAAACGTCTCCTAGATTGGGCTTGGTCCTTCGAAACATCTTACTTATTATTGAAAATTCCATAAGAAGCCCCACATCACAAAAAATATTACCTTGGAACATGCTTTTATTCTTCTTCGGCATTTTTACATTATCGATCCAAGACCTCCATTCTCCGTAAGAGTTAATATCCATAAAAGGCACGTCCCACCACCGATTTATTAATTTAGAAATCTTCTTTGCCGTGTTACAAGCGAAGAACAAATGATCATTGGTTTCAATCCCGACATCACAATTTCACACAAGATAGAGACTCAATATCTATACCACGTCTGGAAATGTTAAATCTAGTAGGTAAGGAGTTCGTCAATCATATTCCAAGCGAAGGTGTTCACTTTGTTGGGAACATATCGAATCCACCTAGTCTTTAGATCACCTTTCGGAAGTAATCGCGAATCTATCATGTTTCTTGACGAAGCCACGGTATAACCACCAGAATTGTTCAATGTCCAAGACCATGAATTCATGGAGACTGATAAAGCAAACCATAGAGGATAAATCATAACTTTCGTCTAACTCTTCGAAACTTTAGTGATTACCACCCTCCTCCTAGGGATGTCTACGAAACGAATGGTATAGACTACTAGGATGCGCAAGTTTTTGTACCTACGTAATTTGTTTGTCTGTTATCCCGAGAGCATAACCACTAGGGAATCTAAATCTTAACTTGCCCCCATCAACACCACATCACGGTCCTCCCAGAATAAAGTCGAAAGGCCATTCCTCAATTTTCTTCTTCATTAACAAAAGCAGTTAATACCCTTCCTCAAGCCTCCTAACCTCTTTAATAATATTTAATCCAACATGAAATTAAGCAAAACTAATAAATAAGAAGAAAATAAATAAATAAAAAAAACATTATTTACGATTTACTGAATTTATAAAAAGTATTTTATAAATATTATAGTATAAAAAAATTATCATGAATATATTATTAGAGTGGAGGATTTGTTATTTCAAACTACACACTCTTTTAAAAGATACATTCTTTTATTTAATATGATACATTCACATTACTTTTTTAGCTTTTCTTTAAAAAGAAACTTTTTTTTAAATTAAGTAAATTTTTTGTTATATGAAGAAATTATAAAAAAATAAAATAAAAAATTTAGGGTCGACAATTGTCTACCCTAATATTTTAGGCAGGATAAAACCAAAACTTTGGCGGCAAATTAAAATTAATTAAATTTTGGTAAAAACAATAGGGTCGACATTGTCGACCCTAACTACGACCCCAAAATTGTTATTGAATATTTATATATACTTTTTAATACATTTTAAAAATTAAAGAACATATATAAAAAACTTAAGGGTCGACAATTTCTAACCCTAACTTTCGACCGCAAACTTATTTTGTATTGACTGCTATTTTTAGGTGTAATAATTGTTGGCCCCATGCCTCATTTAGGGTCGACTTTGTCGACCCTAATATTTGCTCGACCCAAAATCCACTTTTTGTTGTAGTGATACCAGAACCAAAATCGGTACATGACTCACCTACCGTTGAATCATTCTAGATCTTTTCCTTTCATATTGATTGAATCGGCCGGTTTCGATCCGGCGGTTCAACCCGGGTCGACCAAAACCCGGCGTTCAATCCGAATGAATGATATGGTCGCATATAATATGCTTGTCTGTTCTTAGTTTATTCACAGGTCTAGACCACGGGCTCCGGTTAGTGACCAACATCATTTCTGAAAGTGGATGAATTTTGGATGGGATAGTTAGTTGTTTTTTGTGTGAGGTGATTTAAAATGAAATAGTTACTCGGGTGGTGATTCTCTGCTGGTAAATCACATTACGTATGTGGTTTTACACCACTGTGCTAAACCGAGTAGTGTTTAGGAGGGATACTGTTTATTGAGATTCTCATGTTTATGTCACTATATTAATAGTGAAATGTTGCATGACTCACTTGGATACAATTCTCATGCTTATATAATTATATTCACTTGAGAAGGAATATAAATAATAAAGAAGGGAGTGAGTATTAGTGAAGACCTTAGGAAAGATGTGTGAGATGAGAGGAGATGATGCCTTTTTGTTTTGCCAATACCTCTATTTATAGTATTCAAAAATATCACACACTAAGTAAGTATGACAAGTTGGTGACTAGACATTCCTTTCATGTGGCTTAGATTTCTTCCTATCATGTGGCCTTGTTTTCTTCCTTTCACA
The DNA here is from genome assembly GCA_026074375.1 of Tanacetum coccineum. NCBI lineage: Eukaryota > Viridiplantae > Streptophyta > Magnoliopsida > Asterales > Asteraceae > Tanacetum > Tanacetum coccineum. Next base: position 10,918 of record BQNB010050065.1, on the reverse strand, counting down.
TGTAGTTTTAACTTTGCTAAGTCACGTGGGTATGTATGATATGTGCATCCATATGCATTGCATATAATTTATATTTTAAGGTATAGCTCATCACCTGATATCGCCACTGGATATCTTTTCAGGAAGTTGTTTCAAAAGCCATGGATGATGCATTTACCATTCAAAGAAGGGGAAACTTATTTTGACAGCGAGCCAATGACACAGAAAAGGCCAAAAAGGAAACAAGGAAACCAAAACCAAAGAGACCAAAAATGCCACAACAAAACCAAGAGACCAAAATCTGCATGCATAGATTTGCTAGAAAAAATTATGCAGATTGTGCTTGAACATACCATTAGGCATCTCTTGAGTTTATTAAATCAATAAAAGGTTTATACACATGATTTTGCTAGTTTTTCCATGATTTGAGTTGAATCATGGGAATACAATGTGTGTTTTGTATCCTGTGTTGGTTTACGCAAACTGTTAGGAGGATTTTTATAGTTAAATTATCAAAAAGATAAAGAAGGATTTTGCAATGAACCGTAAACAATTGCAATATTACATGGTCTTACCATCATATTCAGAATGGTAATACCGGACCTACTAGAAACCTTCATAATTGAACGAAATGGATGTCAAAATGTAGAGAATTCAACGAGCAATTTTCTGAACTACTTTCAAGAATTTCTGGTTAAAAATTGAGGATATAAATTTGCCAAAAAGAAGACCGAAGAGAAATGACTAATTGTTAATACTGTAAAGTGTAAGGAAGAACTCACATCTGTGACGCAAAATACATTACGAGATGGCAATATAGGTAGTTCACATAAATGTATCTTAGTTTTAGCAATATGACAATGTTGAGTCAAGTTGAAAAAATGTTATTTTTTTTTGAAATAGCGAAGATATTATTAGCCAACAGGCAAAAAACCACAACCGAAAGGCTCAAAGAACGAGCCCAAAAAGATATATACAAAGCCAAACTGAAACAAAACAAAACTAGGAAAGGCCTAAAACATTCAGATGATAAACCCACAAATCCCACGAGTGAGAACTAAAAGGGGCACTTAAGGGGGATAACCGTTAGACAGCACAGAAAATGTCTTCATGGCGAGCTGAAATCGCCTCTTCAATAGTTGACGCGTGAAAGATTTTATTTCTCCAAGCCCAGACATGCCAAATAACGGACAAACAAACTGCATGAAAAATTTCAGACACCCTCTTATCTTCAGAAAAGTCAGGAATTCCTTTCAAAATAGCATCCAAAGATGGGTTAAAAGAACCCAAAGCATTCCACCAACTCCAAATCTTTATCCAAATAGGCTTGATAACAGGGCATGAGAAAAAGCAATGATTAGTGGATTCCATGTGCTCTTCACAAAAAACGCAGCAAGGATTTTCAACATGAATGCCACGACGAACAAGATTAGCTCGAGTGGGGATACGATCTAAGAAAACCCACCAAGCACAAATATTTACTTTACGAGGGACCCATGAGTTCCAAGAAAACAATTGGTCCACTTCACAAATATCTGAAACAAGTAACTTCTTTTGGATAGCAAGTGAAAGAGATTTTACAGTGAACTTACCCGAGCTTTCCAGGGACCAACCCCATTTGTCATCATGAGGGGGATCTAAAACGAGACCATTTAAAAGGTTTGTAAGGGAAGAAACATCTCCCTCAGATCTACCGCGGGGTTGTCGCCGCCATGCCCACACAGGCTCCCAAACACCATCCACAAAAGACCATCTATCCGATATCGGACAATTTTTGTACGTCTCTAGGGCAAAAAGGCGAGGAAAACGATATCTTAAAGGACCGCACTCGCTAATCCAGTTATCGCACCAGAAAGATGTATTCTTTCCATTATTAACTTTTCTAGCCATCAGGTTATTAAACGAGTTATCAAGACGGTCGAAACCCAAGCAACAGTCGACAATGTTCCTCCATGTACATTTTTTAGACCTTGAAGAGCCGCGTGAATCAAAGCCGCCATGCAATCCATGAATCTCAAAAATCACTTTTCTCCAAAGAGCCTCCGTCTCATTATAAAAACGCCATTTCCATTTGCCCATAAGACCCATGTTTTTTGCTTTGATACTCCCCACACCTAAACCACCATCTTTTTTAGATGATAAGATCTTTTGCCACCGAATCCAAACCATCTTGTTTTCATCATCTTTCATGCCCTAGAAGAAACGTCTTCTAATTGACTCAAGTTGTGATATGACCGCTTCAGGAGCTTTAAAAATTGAGAGAAAATACATTGGGAGACTGCCTAGGACCGCTTTAACGAGAGTAAGTCTACTTCCGACAGAGAGGAGATTTGCTTTCCATGACGAGAGCTTCTTTGTGAATTTGTTAGCAATGTCAGACCAAGCTTTGATCCTGTTCATATCTTTACCGACAGGAAGACCTAGGTAGGTAAATGGGAGGAAACCATATGAGCAGTTAACACCTCTTGCAATATTCACAACTTCTTCCCCAGAAACTCCAATACCGAAAAGACGACTTTTAGAAAGATTAATTTCTAGACCTGATACATCATGGAAACAATTAAGAATATGTAACAGGTGAATCATGTTTGATTTGGACCACTCTCCAAAGAACAAAGCGTCATCCGCGTACTGAAGAAGAGAGACATTAGCACCGTCATTGGCAAGAGAAATGCCTTTATAGATTCCTTTGTTACAAGCGTCAATCATCATGACCTGTAAAGCTTCCGCAAAAATGAGAAAAAGAAAAGGGGAGAGTGGGTCTCCCTGTCTAAGGCCCCTCTCCATTGCGAATTCTTTACAAGGGGAGCCATTTTTAAGAATCGAAACTGATGCTGATGAAAGACAGGCCAAAATCCATTTCCGCCATTTTGGACCAAAACCCATTTGAGACATGATGTCGAGAAGGAACTTCCAGTTGACACTATCGAAAGCTTTCTTAAAGTCGACCTTAAAGAAAAGCAAATTAAACTTTTCTTTCTTCGCACAATGAACAATTTCATTTGCAATCAAAGTACCATCCAAAATTTGACGTCCTGCCAAAAACGCCGTTTGATTAGGCCGAATCAATTTATGAATGACCTTACTCAACCGGGTAGCAAGAAGTTTTGATAGGATCTTGTACATACAACCAATTAAACTAATAGGTCGATAGTCTTCCATATCGAGAGGATCCGAATTTTTTGGAATAAGGACAATAAAAGAGGCGTTGCATCCTTTTGCCAGACAACCAAATTTTTCGAAGTATTTGATGAAATTGAAAAAATCAAACCTTACGACTTCCCAGTATTTCTTAACAAATTTGAAGTTGACCCGTCTGGACGGGGCGCTTTTGAACTGCAACAATTCCAAACCGCCTATTTTACTTCGTCCATAGAAAAAAGAGCCCCTAGCAAATCTACATCTTGCTGATCCAACCGCCTAAAATAGTTACTGCGAAATTTGGGACGATTGTGATTTATCTCTTTAAACCGACAAGCAAAGTGATCACGGACTAAATTGCTAATAACCTCTGGATCTTCATTCCAAAGCCCATTTATATTTTTAGATCTAGTTCTGTTATCAACAATTGAGTGGAAAATTTTGGTGTTTTCATCTCCCTCGATGGCCCATTTAACTCTACTTTTCTGTTTTAGAGATTCTCACTTCTTTTGTTCTAAAATATGAAGATCCATGAGATACTCATCACGTTTGGCGCGGTCAAATGAAGAAAGTAATCCTGTTTATGCTTTAGAGTCCCACTCCTCTAAGAATGATTGAATTTCAAGTTTTCTATGATTGAATTTCAAATTTTTTTTTCAGCTTATCTATAAACTATATTTGATAATTAATTTTTTTTATGAACAACTAGATAACACTAGTTTGTAATGTACTATAAGCGCTTGCTAAAAAAAATGCAATAAGACAAATGTTTAGTATAGTGCATGGTGTTAATACAATTTATAACGTTTTGCATAATCATAAGTGGCATTCCTATATTTTTCTTTTATTGTGAATATATGTGGGACTTTTAGTAAGTATGATGTAAAAGTCTTAAAAGTTTTCGTTATATGAGCCTAAACATAAGTCATTTAAAAATTTAAACATAAGAAATCCATTTGATTATGGCTGGTGATTTGCACACTCCACTTATTGATTGACACACTCAAAATGTGTGTGTGTTGCCATTTATACCCATAAATTACTTAGTGGAGTTTGGAAATCAAGACATAAAATGCTAAGGGTATAAATGGCATGACACATAATTTTGAGTGTGCAAATAAATTAAAAGAGTGTGCAAATCACCTCCCTTTGATTATCAAATACAAAAAAGCTAACTTGAGTTCAAACTTCCAAGAAACTAGTATTTATTTACGGTTTTTTCTTAGAGTTTTGCTACATTCATAAAATATTCACAGAAAAATATCCATAAAAATGTATTGTTCATGTGTGATTAGTTTAATAAAAAACAAGAGAGATAAATTATATTAAAATACACCAATTTCATATGAATAAAACATCTTTGTAGATGATTTTTGTAAATGTTTTGTGATTGTAACAAACCTTTTTTTCTTAATGTAAGCTGTTTTTTTTCTTCACAAAATGAACTTCCTTTCAAATAAAAGGGTAAAAGCCATAAATTACCAACTTACTTTTTAAAATTTTCCGACTTGAATTCTTTACTTTTTTATTAACACCGAAACCCACGTACTTTCAAATTTTTAACCGACTAGAACCAAACTTTTGTACCGTTAGTTATTATGTGGCAACGTTAGTCCATTTAGCTAACGATCGCTTTGAATTATTAGTCCATTTATCTAACGATCACTTTGCATCCTTAGTCCTTTAACAATAATTTTCTTTATATGATTTTTTAAGTTTTCGCTCGTTTTTTTACGTTTTCGTCCGTTTTTTACGTTTTCGTACTTCTTTTTACGTTTTCGCCCGTTTATTACGATTTCGTCTGGTTTTTTACGTTTTCGTCTGTTTTTTTTGCGTTTTCGTCCGTTTTTTTACGTTTTCGCTCGTTTTTTTACGTTTTCGTCCGGTTTCTTACGCTTTCGTACGTTTTATTACGATTTCGTCTGTTTTTACGTTTTCGTCCGTTTTTTACATTTTCGTCTGTCTTTTTACATTTTCAAACGTGTTCGTACGATTTCGTCTGTATTTTACGTTTTTTACGTTTTCGTCTGTTATTTTACGTTTTTTTACGTTTTCGTACGATTTAAAAAAACATGCAAAAACGTTAAAACGTTAAAAGAACGAAGATTTCAAAAAAACGTGCAAAAACGTTAAAAAACGGTTTCGCATGTTTTGTTCTTTTACGCTTTCGCACGTTTTTTTAAAATCTTCGTTCGGTTTTTTAAATCATACGAAAACGTAAAAAAACGTAAAATAACAGACGAAAACGTAGAACACGGTTGAAATCGTACGAAAACGTAAAAAAACAGACCGAAAACGTAAAAAGCTAAACGAAAACGTAAAAGATCGGAAGAAAACGTAAAAAAGGACGAAAACGTAAAAAACAGACGAAATTTTAAAAAACCATACGAAAACATAAAAAACGAACGAAGACGTAAAAAACGTACGAAAGCGTAAAAGAACAAACGAAAACGTAAAACTAGACGAAATCGTAAAAAAGGGACTAAAACGTAAAACAACGAATGAAATCGTAAAAAAGGGGCTAAAACGTAAAAAATGGGCGAAAATGCAAAAAAAACAGACGAAAACGTAAAAAACCAGACGAAATCGTAAAAAACGGACGAAAACGTAAAAAAACGGGCAAAAACGAAAAAAACAGACGAAAACGTAAAAACGAGACGAAATCGTATAAAGAAAATCATATAAAGAACTATTATTGTTAAAGGACTAACGATGCAAAGTGATCGTTAGTTAAATGGACTAACGTTGCCACATAATAACTAACGGTACAAACGTTTGGTTCAAGTCGGTTAAAATTTTGAAAGTACGTGGGTTTCGGTGTTAATAAAAAAGTAAAGGGTTCAAGTCGGGAAATTTTAAAAAGTTCCGAGTAGGTCTATCTTGGTCGGTCTAACGACCGGTTGTCGAGTATGGCTAAAAAAAGCAGCGGTCACTTTCTTATTTAATATATAAAAAAAAACTTTTTAACTTTTAAAATTTAAATAATTTAACACTATAAATACCCACTCATTTCACTATTTTTTTCACAAATTCAAACAACAATTCAAAATACTTCTCCCAAATCAAAAACTCACCATGTTTAACAAGAAAACTCCCAAATCAAAAACTCCAAAACCCCGACTTCAAGTAAACGTTCTGCATTTAACACCGGATCCGAATTTCTAATTAACCGGTGCCTCACCACGCTTCGCTTTCGATCCCCGAGTTTTGAATATTAAACACAATTACCACAAACACCACAAAATAATAACATGTTTTATCAAAATCGTCCATTCCATCCTCCGTATAACAACCAAAATGCTTTCTACCAATCACCAACTGGATTGTATCGTCCTACTATGGATTCATCGACGTCTTCCCAAGCAAATCAACCTTATTCTCCGCTTAATCGTGTTAATCTTGATATGGATTTTGAGTAGTTAATGTATAGTCAAGAGTATTACCTGACCCAAGATTCTTTTATGGGTCAAGGATCGGCTCACGGTTCTGCTCCAGTTGACGATGACGACGACGACTCTTCTGTCGAAGAGATGTTACCCGTCAAAGCTAAGAAGCCCTCGAGGCGTGCTTCAATGGCCAAGGAGAAGGAGCCGCCAAAGACTGGACAATGGCGGAAGAGATCACGTTGTGCCAAGCTTGGTGCGATGTGTCAGAAAATAGCGAGAAAGGAAACAATATGAAAATGAAAGGTTTTTGGGAAACGGTTATTTTTTTTAATTTTTTTTTGAACGACAACTTATTTAAAAAAACTTATTTAAAAAAACGGTTTTTGGGAAACGGTTATTAAGTACTTTGAAAAGGAAATTGGTTTAACAAGAGGGTACGACTCGATTCTTAGCAAATGGAAAAATAGGGTTCGCCCTAAAATTGGTTCTTTTTGCGCTAATCATCAATAATATTGAACAAAATCACAAAAGTGGTTCATGTGACCTCGATGTGTACCAAAAAGCTTGTGAAAAATATAAAATGATCTACAGGCATGACTTTACGTTGGAGCATTATTATAACATTTTGAAAGATCACCAAGGTTGGTTAGGAATTGAGACGCCTACTTTTTACAAGAATACCAAGGGGCGAAAAAAGTCCAAGACTTCTGAAACCACCTCGGGGTCAGCATCTGGTGGTTTTAATTTGAACAATGAAGTGGATGAGTCTGAGGAAGAGATTCAAGAAAAACGAGCAATGGGTCGTGACCGAACAAAGGCCAAGAAGAAATCATCCGCCTCCACTCGTTACGGATCTTCTTCATTTGTTGAATTGGTAGTCGACAAATTCTTAAACATGAAAAAGGAAAAATGGGAAAGAGGAGGAACAACACATCCCTATATAGAGTTGAAGAAATCCGAGTTGGTATCCGGGAGGCGCGCGTTCGAGATGCTGTTGAGTTGAAAAGAGATAAACTTTCAACACAACGTCGAATACTTGAATTAATCGAAAGAGAAAAACGAGACTGAGACATCTTATTCTATAATTCAGAAATCAGCTCCTCTTTGCCCGCAGTACAACTACAGAAGCTGCAGGAGATGAAAGACGAAATCAATGAGCGATATAACTTAGATTACTAGTTTAAGTTTTTAATTATTATTATAATGTTATTTTTATGCAATATTTTAATTTTTATGTAATGTTTTTATATTTATGTAATATTTTTTATTATTATGTAATTTTTTTAATGAAATTTAATTTTGTTAAAAAACATTGAAAAAAGTGAAGGTCGTCTTATTATGGCAAAAAGTCGTCTGTAGGTCGCTGAAGAGAGAAAGCTGACGTGATAGGGAAAAATGTAAGTCACTGATGGTCCTTATAGTGCCTAGCAAGTTAGATTAAAGATGTCATACACGTTTAGGAGCAACTGGAGCATACTTTATATACACCCATTTTGACGCTACATAATCCAAAAAAAGTTGATATAGCATAAGAGGGAGGGGTATGGTGGCGAGGGAGCTCGTCACTTCCTACGTGGCTTCGCCACTTCTCTCGTCAACTAGAAGACAAAATCAAATATATTAAACCGTTTGAAACCAACGGATACATTTCAAAATTTTAAAAAAATA
>BQNB010050064.1:4175-41705 GCA_026074375.1 Tanacetum coccineum | reverse complement strand
ATATGAATCGATTATAGGAGAGCTCGAAGCGATACCACACTTATTTTTATTGCCTCTGCACCGGTAGACGATCTTTCAATCGCAGATCAAAAATAAGTTGTGTGAAATCATAAATGATTTTCCCAAATCACTTGTGATTTTTTCTAAATCACAAACCCGATTGCTTCTTGGGACACCACAAGACGCAACCCTTATGGGTCGGTCTTAGTCACGGTCAACGTATCGATGTTCATGTGATCTCGGTTCATAGTGTCTTTCAGACTTAGTTTCATCTAAAATTGGTTACTTTGTACCGTTATGGCATTTTTGTACTACTTTTATGTATCGTTGGGTATTGTTATCATAGAATTCAATGTACAAGCATATTAGGCTAGTGTACAAGTCCTCTTAGCATGTTTAATGAGTGAGAGATATAAACTAAAGTAAAATTCAATAGACACTATGAACCAGGTTCATAGGCTCTTTTAGACTCATTTTTATTTGAAATTGGTTACTTTGTACCGTTATGGCATATTTGAACTACTTTTATGTATCGTTGGGTATTGTTATAAACTAAAGTAAAATTCAATAGACACTATGAACCAGGATCATAGTCTCTTTTAGACTCATTTTGGTTAACTATATGGGTTTGGTTAACCGAAAACAAACCCGAAACCCATATACCCAAAGCCATTCGGGTCGGGTCGGGTTATTTGGGTATGGCTTTTTTCAACACGAGTAGGGGTCAAATGAAACACATTTGCATAAGTTAAACTGTTAAAGCATGTGTTATTTTACATTCGATGTAAGTTCATAGATTTCAATATATATTTTATGCCTGTAGGTCTATATGAGTACAATTTTGATAATTCCAATATATAAAAGTTACAAACCTTTGAGACTGTCCACCAACTCAGATTATCTCCCACCAAGCAGTCTGTCCATGATAACCAATTTTCCAATCAATGATAGGGACTTTAGTCTTCAAAGGAATAGCATCAACAAATTCTTCATCAGGATCACTTGTAATTTCTACCAATTGTTGTAGATTAGCTGTTTCTTTTGCATCACTTTCTTGGAGTTGCTCTGTTTGCTCTTGTGTTTGCTCTGTTTGCTCATCAACTTTCTGCTTCTTACTGCTCCGAGTGTCTAGTTCTTCCCATGTTCCCAGTATCCATGGGCACAAAGCTGGTTATCTCTCTTTTTGCAGATTCATAGAGCTCTTGAATCTTTCCATCATCAAAGTGTGCTAGAACATTCAGCTTCCATCCCTTCATGTTAATATCAATGTAGCAGTTATCAATTCCGGTTTGATAACATGTGATATTATCATACAACTTAATATCATTTAAAACATGTGATTTCAAGGGCAAACATGAGCATTCGTTTATGAGAATGATTCAAAATTACCTCGTAGAGGGGGATTTTGAGGACACTAGCCCCAGCCTTGCAGAGTGCTAGAGACAAGCCAAGATGGTGTTTGCTCAGTTGGGTCCTGTAATATACAAGATATATTTAGATCTATAAGCACAAGTTACTAATACAAAATCAATATCAAGATCTGAGTCGAGATTAATATACAAACCTTGCCAACAAGAGCAGGGCCGATAATCGTGTTAACGTTAACAACAACCTAATCAAACAAAGCAAAAAGCACCAAATATCTCAGTATACTAAATCTCATAAATAAACACAAAGTATTAACAAGCCGGTAAAAACCAACTAACCTTTGAGACACCCTTTCCAAGGTAGTCTGAACCTCCATCCCTTAATTCAATAAGAAGTTCTACAAGAACTGACAGATTTAACTATACAATATGACTAATTTGTAGCATTTTACATTGTTCAATAACCATGATCAACAAGCTTGATTCCCAAAATGCGGTACATACTACGTTACCACCAGCAGCTTGTCGTACTACAATACTAGCTAAGCCTAATGCTTCAGTTGGGTAGTCATGACTCAGGGGTAGTCGGACTAATGGATACCTATTCAACCGATACATGCTCAACGACCAGGTGACCCCAAGCTTGGAGCAACCCAGGATGGGTTCTCCAGCATACCGCGTTACCCTTTTCCCAATGGATAGACCAACAAATCCTACACTAGTTTGCCTAGCCTAATGTCCCAGTGGGTAAGCATTGAAGCTTAAGGTGACCCCAAGCTTGGAGCAACCCAGAACTTCTGATTTGGAAACAAAGAAAAAGACAAACTCGCTAACTTTGGAAATAAAGAATCCGAATAAAACAAGAGCATGCATTAAAGAGCTTCAACTTCGGAAGCAACACAACCCAAATAAAAACCCCCTCCGACTCGGTCACATCCAACTTCGATTACATTACCCCATCGAACTTCTTTTCTTCTTGTTCATCTCCGGCTCCTCCAGCTCTTTCATCGCTTTAACAATGTAATTACGCTTCGATTCCATGTTTTTTTTTCTCATGAAGATATCTGCTGCCCAGCTGGATTTAGTGAGATATTTTTGAGCAAAAACAATTTCCGGGAGCTTCAACATCCCCTCTTCTTCCATTAAAAATATCCAACTTCGTACTGCATCCTCCAACTCTGGTGATAAACTGGAACCCTCTGATTGTGAAATGTTTTGCACAGACGAAGTGCTTCTTTCTGCTCTCTTTACAAGCTGATCTGGCGGCGTCTCTTGAATAAATTCTTGCTCCACTTGGGTTTCCGCAACAGCTGGGAATAAGGTGGCGTGTCCTACGAATATCTCCTCGAGTAAGCACTTGAAAGAGTCAGACATCCTGTCACTGGAACTATCCTGCAAACCACAAAATGTATATGAAATCAACTTGGTTAAAAAACAGATGCAACACTTCGCACGAAAAATAACAGTGTTAATATCACCTTATTTAAGTATATCACCTTATTTAAGTACCGCTTTCCGAGGGCCGTGGCAAAAAGTTCACACTTTTCGGGGGTCCAATACTCTGCCAGACTTTGGTTGTACTTGTAGGCAAAAGAGCTCCAGAAATATAAATCAGTAGGTAATCCAATGGAAGTTTCCTCTCCCCTGCAAACTTTAGCTAAAAGCTCCAAAAATTTCAATGGAGTTTCCCCCATCTACACATTACCAGAAATATATACATAAATATAAAACACGGACATTATTTTGGGATCGAATTTGCACTTTTCTAATGCGGTGATAAGCATAAGGCACGTTGCAAACTCAATTTGTGTCTATAGTTTTTACTTTGCTATTTTCCTTTATACTTAAAATATGGAATGCTTCTGCGGGCAAACTTTGTATTATGCCATTAACTACCAACCCGATAGACCCTATTTCTTATAGGGTCGGGTTGCGGGTTAGTTTTTATTTTTTGATAACCCGATAGACCCTATCAGCCCTTAACCCGACCAGATAAGCCAATTAACACCCCTAATTGTAAGGGTGATCAAAGTAACAAAACAATGATTTAAACCTAAATCAAACATTTATCATTTAGGGGGTGTTTGTTTAAGCTTATACATGGCTTATGAGTTTCAGCTTATATTACATAAACTTATGAATAAGATCAATATTTTGAGGTTAAATCATGAATGGTGGTTGTTGAAGGCTTATATAAGAATATATTATTGGATCAAAAATATGGTCTTGGCTTATGAATAAGATCAATTTTGGGGTTAAATTATGAAAATAATGTTTGCGTACAAAGAATTCTACAATAGAACAAGTTAGCCTACAACAAATATGGTCTTGGCTAATTGGTGAAAGTCGTGCTATATGATTAGAGGAGCATTTGAGAATGTCAATCAAAAACATTTGAGAAAGTCGTATAAAAGTTACGTACGCTTCTAATTGCTGTCTTTTCAGTTGAGGCGGTAACTCTTTTAGTTCGCTTCTTCTGTAAAAAGGAAAAACAAAAGAAAAAGGATATAAAACACCCTGAAAAAGGATACAAATCTAATATAAAATAACATTCGCTTCTTCTGTAAAAAGGAAAAACAAAAGAAAAAGGATATAAATAACATTATAAACCCAATGTACTACGCGGGTGTTTGGGAGTGCATTTGTAAGCGGGTTATTTGCTAATCGCGATTTGAAAACAGCATAATCAAGTACTCACAACACAACAAAGAAAACACATTTGAATACTCGCATAATCCACACCAGATATCAAAACTGACACATTCTAACTCTTGCAATCCCTCCAAGTCTCCAACACCAAAGACTGAATTCAGCTAACTAAACACACCCCATACTCTATTACTGAAATGGATCTGGACATTCCATTTAGAATGCGTCTGGACATTCCATTCCAACAATCCATACTCTCTATTCTTTATAGGGTCGAGTTGCGGGCTAGTTTTTATTTTTTGAAAACCCGATTAGACCTATCAGCCCTTAACCCGACCCGATATGCAGATTGACACCTTGATAAATAGAAAAAGAGTTAAACCCGATTAATAACAACTTTTTTTCTCTGGAATCATAACTAATTTCATTATCCATAATTATGATTTGATAAACTATAACGACTATACTCATAAAAAATCAAAAACTGATATTAAAATTGAGGAAACACATACCAAATGCAATATATTTGATGAACAAGAACTAGATGATTCTTCAGGAAATATATAGGACTTTGTAGTCTGGGGGAGTTATAGAGGATTTTGTACTCGGGGGAGATGAGTGAGAAGATTGATTAGACTAAAAGTTGAGAAAAATTTGACTAAAAGCTTGAAAAAGCTGACGAGTGGGAAGAGTGGGAAGAGTGATAAGTATTCATTGTGCATTGAAAAAGGGATGAGGTTTGGTGTATATAATAAATTGTGTATAGAATTTTTTTTAAATTAGCCGGGTATCCGCGCAATGCGGCGACAGGTACCCTGTGACTATATTTTGCGATGAGCAAATGTAATCCGGCTAAGCGTTTTTCAAACGAAAAAATAAAAAATCTTTGTAGTAAGTACCAGTAAGAGTTAAGGAGTGAAAGTGAGGATATAATAAGATACTATTTTTGTTGTAACAAAAAATATTTGTGTGTGGGAGATATGAAATGGATTGTGTGGAATTATATTATGGATGCGGTTACACATTTTTAGTAATCATTATTAGCGGTTACACGTTTTAATAATTATTAGAGGTCCGGTCCGGTTCCTCGTTTCGTATATAATTATTATATAAAATGATTTTTTATAAAATATATAATAACTTTTTTATAAAATATATAACTTTTTATAAAAAATATAAATTGGTTCTTTTCGACCGGGTCGGTCCGGTTCCTCCTTTCGTATATAATTATTATATAAAATATATAATAACTTTTTTATAAAATATATAACTTTTTATAAAAAATATAAATTGGTTCGTTTCTAAAACTAGGGGTGGAAACAAGCCGAGCCGCTCGTAAAAATCTCGGGATCAGATTGGTAAAAAGCTCGAACGAGCCGAGCTTAAACGAGCTCGAGCCTAACTTGCAGCTCGTTTATTAATCAAGCTCGAGCTTTACATACAAAGCTCGACTGGGCTCGCGAGCCTAAACGAGCCAAGGATATTTTAAGTATTAACATATATAAAATGTTATGCATTTTTATTATAGTCGAGCTTATTAACGAGCTCAATATCAAGCTTATTAACGAGCTCAATTTTTATAATACTAGTGTAGATAACTTTTTTTAATAAAATATATAAACTTTTTATAAAAAATATAAATTGGTTTTCCGATTCGAACCGGGTCTATCCCGGTTTCTTCCTTTCGTATTATTAATTATTATATAAAATATACAATAACATTATTATTAAAATATATAACTTTTTATAAACATATTAAATTGGTTCGTAATCGACCGGGGTTCGGTCGCCGGTTTCCTCGTGTTTCGTATATAATTATTATATAAAATGATTTTTTATAAAATATATAATAACTTTTTTATAAAATATATAACTTTTTATAAAAAATATAAATTGGTTCGTTTCGACCGGGTCGGTCCGGTTCCTCGTTTCGTATATAATTATTATATAAAATGATTTTTTATAAACTATATAATAACTTTTTTATAAAATATATAACTTTTTATAAAAAATATAAATTTGTTCGTTTCGGCCAGGTCCTCGTTTCGTATATTTTTTTATAAAAAGTTATATATTTTATAAAAAAGTTATTATATAAAAAAAAAACTTGCATTATTTTACATAATATTTTTACATATTCTTTTACACATACAATAATATTTGTACTCATTATTTTTCTACATATAAACCGTTTATTTTGATACTTGTCAAAATTATGTAAGTATGATGATTTGTAGACAAATATGAGGAAAAGTAATTTCTTTTGAAAAAAGCACAGAGCTGTCTGTTTGCCATGATCACATTTGGATTAGTGCACAGTCTTAGACAGGGACATGAAATGAAGTATCCAACTTACCTTCCTCTTTTCATAAAAGTCAAGACGGAGGTGAAAGAAATCCTCAAGAACTGTATATAGAAAAAATATGAACAGTCAGTGAACCAACTAAGAGCATAAATCAATCTTTTTTATCATAAATTTCATACACCATTTCCATCAAATAGATGCATGTTCGATGTGCTTAATGTAGTTGTTAGCTTAAATTTCTTCAAGAACCTTCTTGTCTTGCTGTGTTCATTTGATCTTCAGTCATGATAATTTCAAGATTCACACTCGTATCATCATTGTGAGCCGTGTAATCCTGCAAAAAGAACAGGTAGTTGCAATAAAAGAGCTATAAAGATAATAAAATAAAAATACAATATATTGTATGGCTTAACTATTTAAAACTTGTCGATTTACCTTGATGAAAGGTATTTTGTCCTTCCCCTCCTGTGCAACCGCCTCCAAAAGTGTCAAGGTGTAAACTGTTTTTGACAGTTTCTCAAACTTAAAGGTCTATTTTGAAACTATAAAATACAATTTATAAAGTTGAGGGACTAAAAGTGTCAAAGTGTAAACTAGAGGGTTTAAAGTGTAAATATAGACTTTTCATTCAATTAATGAAAGAAGAAGTACAAGGATTGTTTATGATAGTTTCTTAAACTTAAGGGTTTGTTTTCAAACTATAAAATATATTTTTTTTAACTTGAGGGACTAAAAGTGTCAAAGTGTATACTAGAGGGTACTAATGAATTTTGATAAAAACTCATTAAGAGTAATACTAAGAGATCGAAAGTTTTTCAGCAAAACTTTGATAAAAACTCACCGGGTTACCATGAAAAACTTGTCTAAGATTTCTAACACGCCAAGCAACATCCTTCTCATCAATGTCAGTACCTTCAGAGCCAGTTAGTCTTTCAGCAACATTTTTAAAGAAAGTAATATCGAAACTCCTCCCCAAAGTGGTATCATCACCATGACGCACATTACCAAAAAGGGTCAGCAGTGCCTTATCATCTGGTATCCAGTCAGAACTATCCATCTACCCATAACAACAGAAAAAAAAACCCAAATTTAGAAAAAAGATCTTACAAACAAACAACATCAAATCTTACCATTTTTAAGTCTTCTCTTTTAGGGTCTATAAGTCTTCTCCTTTTTGGATCCGGAAAGTTTGATGAAGATTGTGATTTTTCTCCTTCTTGAGATCTTTTTCTGGTGTTGTGGGTTCCCATTGTAGATAATGAGGTATAAAACCTAAGGTTATAACCTAGGGTTATAGACTTATTGATTACGGAGGTTTGAATTTGGGAAGGTGCAGAGGAATAAAGATGAAAAGATTTGTATGCTTTGGAAAGAGTTTCAATTTCATTTTCAACAAGAACTGATTACTCCCACTGGTTGTTTTTTCTTTTTTCATTTTTCTTGTTTTCCCGAAGTTATAGATATTGAGTGAAACAAACACACATTCATACGTGTACTCGTGTACAGTAAACCCAAACGCACCCTTAAGATTTTGAAACTCAATTCTAGACCATTTGTGTTCATTCCAATGCTTGGGATATGATCATTGCTAGCTTGTAAGTGTGCTACCTAAGTTATACGACCTCACTTGGACTAGAACTCAACTTATAAGATCAAACGAACACCCCTAACTCGACCCTTGTCCAAATCATAACCCCAAACACCCCTTAACCCATGCGTTTTGGCATATGCAGGTCAAGACACCAAACTTGACCCATTTTAACTTCCTTATACTTGAAATATCTGAACCCTAGATTATCTAGAAGGGAGAAATACTAGCTATGCTTAATCATGAAACCTAGCTATGCCTCGTCACTCTTTCCCCTTTACACCCGATATCACCAAACTCTTACACCTTGTGAAGCTAGGCTTGGATAGCTTAGAGGATTCATACACTAGCTTAGCACACTCAACACTAGCTTGTCTCAGTCACCCACCTAAAAATTGGACACCACAACAAGGATATAACATGATCATGATCATTTCGAGCACTATATATGCCGTGATCAAACACACACTTGGGCATACTCTCAAAAACTCAAAACTAAACTTGAATTGCTGATACTATGGACTCAAGAGGTGTATAAGGATATGTTTATGCTGCTAGTATAGAAAGAGATCAAGTCTAAGACGTTTAGGAGCCAAAGAAACCAATCCGTGACCCCTTTTGCCTCGTATCACCCATTTCGACTAGCACACAATTTCTAGCTCTGAGTTTGATTTCAAAAACTAAACCGGGTTCATGTTTTGAACTGTTGTCCCCTTTTTACACTCGAAAACATTCAAAAACGTATCATAAGCTTTCCTAAGCTTATGAAACTTTTAAAACATCTAAATAAGCTATAATTAAGCACTCCCAAACATTCCTAAATAAGCTACTTAGTTACAATCTCAAAAACATTCCTATATTTAATTCAAATATAATCATCAACTTGGTAAAAGGAGGCTACCAAACTTTTGGGAAAGTGTGTCACAATTTTCGAAAGGTCATGGGGACCCACGTTTGCACGACAGTTTTTCCTTTGCATTTAATGTGGTAAATGAAAAGTTAAAATTCTTTAAATAAAACTGTTTTCAACCCATTCCCAAATCATCACTTTTCAAAACTTACAAAAAAAACACACTCTCTTTCTCTCTCTAACCCTAATTGCAGATTCATCAATGGCGTCTTCATCATCTTCATTCACCCTTGAACCAGCAAAGAATGTTGCTTTCCAACCTGTTGATTGTGAGATGAAGTTGAACAACTCGGTGGCCTTACTGGAATCAATCCACAAACCTCTTCAAGACCTTTTTTATTACTTGATGAAGAGCCCTGTTGCTGTTGCTTTGACCAAGGAACCATCAAACTACTACCCTCAATACTTAAGGGAGTTTTGGTACACAGCCGAAGCAGACTCATCCACCAAGTCCATTACATTCTCTCTTTCAACGGTGAAGGAGAAACTGACAATTGATATTCCTCTATTTGCTGATCTTCTTGGATTACCAAAGGGTGATACCTTTGTTAATCCTCCATCAAAGGATGTTTTGAAGAAGTCATTTGCCTCTTTGGGTCTACATGATCCAAAGCACCCAGAGCTCACCTCTTGTGCACAGAAGTCAGTTGCTAATACTTCACCTCTGAAGGTGATGTATTTCTCTCCCGTTTGGAAGACCATGATGACATATATGGTGAAAGTTGCAATAAAAGAGCTATAAAGATAATAAAATAAAAATACAATATATTGTATGGCTTAACTATTTAAAACTTGTCGATTTACCTTGTATTTTGTCCTTCCCCTCCTGTGCAACCGCCTCCAAAAGTGTCAAGGTGTAAACTGTTTTTGACAGTTTCTCAAACTTAAAGGTCTATTTTGAAACTATAAAATATAATTTATAAAGTTGAGGGACTAAAAGTGTCAAAGTGTAAACTAGAGGGTTTAAAGTGTAAATATAGACTTTTCATTCAATTAATGAAAGAAGAAGTACAAGGATTGTTTATGACAGTTTCTTAAACTTAAGGGTTTGTTTTCAAACTATAAAATATAATTTTTTAAACTTGAGGGACTAAAAGTGTCAAAGTGTAAACTAGAGGGTTTAAAATGTAAATATAGAGTTTTCATAAGTCCAAGGACTTTTCAAAATGTAAATATAGAGGGTTTAAAATGTAAATATAGACTTTTCAAAAGTTGTTTTTAAGCTGTCAAAGTTTACACACAAGCTCTATAAGAGCTTGTGTTAATCTATCTTAGACCGACTTTGATTAATAAGCTCTTAAGAGCTTAATTTGATAAGCAAAAAAGGACCTCAGCAGCTTAGCTTTTAGGTTACCCTGGTGCTGAATAGCCTAATTCAGCACCACTTTTCTTCAAATTAAGCTGAGCAAACCCTTTACTTTATTACATTTCTAAGTAGCTTATAGGTTAAGCTTTCACCCCATATATAGCTTTTAGGTTAGTTTTAGCTTTAGGTTAGTTAAATTAGGCTGTTAAAGTAGCATTTTTACCACTGCCACTGCATGCTCCCTTAAGTTTTCAGCTTATTTAGCTTTTTCTTGTTTTTTCAGCCTTCTCCAATAGCTTATTTAGATGTCTATTAGTTCATTAGATTAGGCTTAGTTACATTTTAGCTTATTCCCCTTTTTATTTGATTATTTGCTTAAGTTTTCTTTGTCTTTCTAGATTTAAAGCCTTTTGAAGCTAATAAGTTGTTGCCTACCTTTATAAGCCATTTATGGCTTATTCTTGGCTTTTCAGAAAAAGCCTCAGTTAGAGGTCCCCACTTGATTCGTTGCTAATTTAATTTAAAATTTTAAAATTTTACTTGTTCATGCTCGGCCTTAAAGATAGCTTAATACAATCCCCTTTTTTATCAGGCCACCACGCGACAACACCTTTACAACCTGCGTATCTGATATGATAGCACATGGTTGATTATCTGTCAGCTGAAGCTTTTCCGCAACTTCAACAGCAAGTTCGGGCAACATTTTCCCCATACCATGAGAAACGTAACTGTTTCTTTTAATATCTTTGAGCTCCAAATCAACCTCATGTCTCAGGACCTCGACTGTAGAGTATGTAGACGAAAAACACTGACCCATTCCAGCAGCGCATTTTGCAATGTTTCTATTACTGAACTTCCCCATCCACGAAGGTATAAAAAACCATGCAGACCGGTCCCCCAATTGATTAGCCGAAAATGCTAAAAAAATTATACTTACGACCGGATACATAAAACCTTTGGCTTAATATATTCTTGACCCGTCTAAACACGGTTGTTTTCTGTGCTACAAGACTTGAAGTTATATCCTTCACAATCGGGGCAGTGTAATAGTTATATGAAAAGATTGTACAAGATTGGGACATCACAGGTGGTGATATCAGATAAGGAACCTGATTTGGAGGATGCATCCAAACAGGGGAGGAATGAAATAGGGGATGATGAGAATTTGGATATGAATGCAAGTTTTGGTGATGATGTGATTGATACTGGTGCAGATTTGGGTTTGAATGATGATAAGGTTAGTCTTGGTATTGATAATGCTGATATGGGTACTGGTGCTAATTTGAATGAAGAAATTGGTCTAGATACTACTGTCAGTGTACTGATGATATTGTAATAGAAGAGGTTAGTGCTGGTGGTGAAATTCCAAGTGTTGTGGAAGAACAAGTTAATACTGCTAGTGCTGATATTACAGACATTAGAGTTAGTACTGCTGCACCAGAGTCAGTTAATGCTGCTGATGAGAGTCAAATTGAGAAGGAAGTGGCAGAGGTTGTAACTATTGCAAAAATCTTGTGTTACTACTGCTGAAGATTGAAGACTTGAAGACCAAGTAGTTAATATTGTTAGTGTATTTGGTTAGTACTGCTAGTCATATTTAGTACTATTAGTCGAATATGTAAGTTGACATAGCTATTTTTAAGATAATTTCTTGTTTTACTATAATGGCTGAAGAATACTTATAATCACATAGCTATAGTTGACATCTGAAAATATGAGGTATTGAAAAATGGCATTCACTCATAAACGTGGTTTACTTGGCGATATCGAACCCAAAATGTGTAACGATAGCTATTTTTAAGATTATATAAAGAGACATAGACGTAGGTTTTACATAATCCAGTATTCACAATGTAAAACTAAAGGTGTGTGTGTGTGTTCTAGGTGTTAAGTCTTTGTAAGAAACCTAGATTAGTAGGTTAGTAGGGTTTGTGTTCTAGCCTCAAGGATCTTAGGATTCCGGTTATGTTTGTTAGAGTAACCGTTCAACCATTGATCAAGGTAAAATTGGGGCTTGTAGTTGTTTGTT
Organism: Tanacetum coccineum; assembly: GCA_026074375.1. Lineage (NCBI taxonomy): Eukaryota > Viridiplantae > Streptophyta > Magnoliopsida > Asterales > Asteraceae > Tanacetum > Tanacetum coccineum. The sequence goes on along the minus strand of BQNB010050064.1, from coordinate 29,551 downwards.
AATGAAAGTGAAGAGTTAGAGAAAAACCTTGTTGATAATTGTTCTTTTCCGCTATGTTTTATCATATGAACGATTGTTATTATCCTAGATTCAAAGGTTTAACCGCCTAGAGTACAAGATCTAAAGCACCACCGCCGCGATGTTCATAAGATATACCAAAGGAATAAACGATTCTTGATGGATTCTTCATTTTTTCTTTCCTTAAACTCTCATCAACATCATGAGTATATTGGATTGTATCCAAAGGGATTCAAATTCCGCAAGAAGATGTTTGAGGAAATTGACAGACTCGTGGCATTTATGTCATTGAACAACCTATTACCCATGCTCCTCCAGCTCATTCTATAACCGAAGTGCTAGCAGCTTGGAATAATCTTTATGATGCGCATAATGAGATGGCTTGTCTTATGCTTTGGAGTATGACAATGATCCTCAAGATGCAGGACCGTTAATTCGTTAAAATATTTCGGAACCAAACGGGAAACTAAAGATTCCGTTCTTTATTTTGGTTATAATAGTGAACCATAAGTAGAACAACCTGTCTAAATGCGTGTTCTAGATTTGGTCATTTACGGGAACCAAATATAGCAGTCAGTAACCTGACCAATTAGATTACCTACGCCAAAGATTTCTTCAGATTCTGAGATCTATGGCCAACCTACATGTGTTAATCTTCCTCTATACATGATAATCTCTGTCAATCTCACTCCTTAAGTACTCCGACCCGAACTGCTGTGCGCGTCAACCCGCATGATAGTAGCGGCGAAACCTTACAGCTAGCTCCTCACAGCCTTCTCCCCCTCCGGAAAAAAGCTCTCTGTTTTCTAGGTCTTCCTCCTTGGATAAAAATATTATAACTAAATACAAAACTAAAGGCTCTGTTCTTCTTTTGGTTTCAGTACTGAACTAAAAGTAGAACAGCCTTCTTCGTATAAAAGGGTAATATGTTCTCGATTTTAGGTAAACCATGGTAACCAAATGAAAGAGCTGCCTTTCTAAAGTTAAGTTCTTGGTTGATATATTTCTGAACCAAATATAGATCTAAAGATGATGTTATGCTTTTGGTTCTTAAAGTAAACCATAAGTAATACATTTTGGGTATTAAAAACACAACTTATGATCCAAAAACACAACTTATGAGTATATTGGATTGTATCCAAAGGGATTCAACTTCTGTTTTACCCCCATCTTTAAACTTGCGATATTCCAACATTTTCTTTATAAGTTACGTAGTTGCTATACTTTTGGTTCCGTAATTGTACAAAATCAAAGACACACATTTAGACAGGCTGTGTTCTACTTTGGTTCACTATTTTAACCAAAATAAGAACGACATCTTTAGTTCCCGTTTGGTTCTTAAAATATTCTAACGTATTGACGGTCTGCATCTTGAGGTTCAGTGTCATACTCCAAAGGCTAGGCCTGTGTTTAGGAATAGGGTAAAGGCAGTTTTGGGTCCATGTTAATTTTGTGGCTAAAGGATGATGACCTAGCCTTTGTATATCTCAATGAACATACAGGACATAGTTTATCTATAACGTATGTCAGGAGTTCAATTCTACATTCATGAGTATAATGGTTTGTTTCCAAGGGTTTCAAATTCCGCATAAGAAGATGTTTGAGGAAATTGACAGTACTCGTGGCATCTTTTGCCAATAATAGATAAAGTCAAACATCATCACTTGGAGATGGTCTCCTCATACATGAATTCGGCTCATCTCACTCGTAAGCTTTGCATGATTTGAAATGAGGAAATCAACAGTCAAGGTACGTTGACCCGTTAGTAACTCACTTAAAGAAAATGCTAGAATATCGCAAGTTTAAAGAAGGGGGTAAAGCAGAAGTTAACGAGAGTTTAAGGAAAGAAAAAATGGAGAATCCATCAGGAATTGTTTATTCCTTTGGTATATGTCATGAACATCTAGATATGTTTATCTTAACGTATGCAAGGAGTTCAAATCCACATCATGAGTATATTGGATTGTATCCAAAGGGATTCAAATTCCGCAAGAAGATGTTTGAGAAAATTGACACTCTCGTGGCATTTTTTTAAAAACACAAAGTCAAACATCATCACTTGGAGATGGTCTCCTCACACATGAAGTCGGCTCATCTCACTCGTAAACTTCGCATGCTTTGAAATGAGGGAATCAATAGTCAAGGTACGTTAACCCATTAGTAACTCACTTAAAGAAAATGTTGGAATACCGCAAGTTTAAAGAAGGGGGTAAAGTAGAAGGTGACGAGAGTTTAAGGAAAGAAAAAAAGGAGAATCCAGAGTTTAAGGAAAGAAAAAATAAAGAATCCATCAAGAATTGTTTATTCCTTTTGGTAATAGAGCTCCTATGAACTGCCAAGGACATGTTTATTCCTTAAAGTATGTAAAATAAGGAGTTCAAATCCACATCATGAGTATATTGGATTGTATCCAAAGGGATTCAAATTCCGTAAGAAGATGTTTGAGGAAATTGACAGACTCGTGGCATCTTTTTCAAAAAGACAAAGTCGAACATCATCACTTGGAGATGGTCTCCTTATACATGAATTCGGTTCATCTCACTCGTAAACTTTGCATGATTTGAAATGAGGGAATCAACAGTCAAGGTACGTTGACCATTAGTAACTCACTTAAAGAAATTAGAATATCTCAAGTTTAACGAGGGGGTTGTAAAGAAAACACAAAAAAAAAAAAACTCCACCACAAAAGGACTAGAAGTTGACGGGAGTTTAGGATGAAAAATGGAGAATCCATAATGAATCGTTTATTCTTTGGTATATTCATGAACATTAGAATGTTTATATTGTGACTCATTTGTACGCGGCCATCACCAAATAATCCTTGAGTGCAACCTTATTTTATAAGATATAAATATAAGTGTGTTGGCAAGGTCACCAAAAGTGGTAATTTGTAAGTGAAATTACCTAACTCCTTACGAAAATTCAGATTTTATTATTATTAATGAGGTTGTGAGTTTAGGGATTGCAATGGTTAGTATATATAATTTAAATTACATGTCAAAAACAAAACTTACAATACACTTAAAAGAGTATATGAAAAACTTTTTCCCACGGCTTGAGCTACGACCATACCACGTGTAGGTTACAATATATCTGTAGATTATCAACTTTAGTCTCGTATAATTATAACTGCATGCTTGCCATTTAGAAGTCGTACTTTCTGGTTCATCGTATTTTGTTTATCATAGTGCAACATCTTTACATAATTGTTATATGTTCCAGGCCGCGGTGATTACAAGGTTTTACTTTACTAAAATATTGTTACCTGCATTTGTGCAGGTGATCAGTATACAACACCAGCGTTATAGAGTTCTAGTTTTGGCACTTCGTCAACGCCTTCCACTACAATGACGGGTCAACACGCTGTTAATCCATTTTGTGTCCCAGAGATCTCAATAACAAACACCATCTGTGTCTGACAATGGTAGTGATACAATAGCAAAGCCAACTGGTTCGTGCACTAAGCCGATCAATCAAAGTTATTTATTTCCCGGCTTGTTTGGTATCTCTAACCCGACACCAGAGTCGACGCGTTCTCCTTTTGGTAAATGGGACATCAGTAGAGGTAAACAATTTTTTATTTTTCTGTAAGTTGATTTTTTTTTCTAGTAAATAACAATTTTAGATGACAATAGATTTACAATTTATATTATATGTATGCTATTGGTTTTCTCAAAATAATAGTACTGGGTTACCCATGCTCCTCCAGCTCATTCTACAGCCATTAGTAACTCACTTAAAGAAAATGTTGGAATACCGCAAGTTTAAAGAAGGGGGTAAAGCAGAAGTTGACTAGAGTTTAAGGAAAGAAAAAATAGAGATCTTCAAACTAAAATCCTTAGGGTTGTTTGAACCAAATGTAGAACTAAAGGTGCCGCTCTTCTTTTGGTTATAGTAGTGAACCATAAGTAGAATAGCCTGTCAAAAAGTGTATTCTAGGTTTGGATAAAATTTTAAACCAAATGCAGAACTAAAGACCATGTTCTACGTTTAAAGAAGGGGGTAAACCAGAAGTTGACGAGAGTTGAAGGAAAGAAAAAATGAAGAATCCATCAAGAATCGTTTATTCCTTTGGTATATCTCATGAACATCCAGACACGTTTATCTTAACGTATGTAAGGAGTTCAAATCCACATCATGAGTATATTGGATTGTATCCAAAGGGATTCAAATTCCACAAGAGGATGTTTGAGGAAATTGACAGACTCGTGGCATTTATGTCATTGAACAACCTATTACCCATGCTCCTCCAGCTCATTCTATAGCCGAAGTGCTGGCAGCTTAGAATAATCTTTGATTTATAGGGATACTGTGATGGCTTGTCTTATGCTTTGGGAGTTTGGACAATGATCTCAAGATGCAGGAACGTCATATTTTAAGACGTTTATTAGTTAAAAATTTCGGAAAACAACGGGTAAAACTAAAGATTCCGTTCTTTATTTTGGTTATAATAGTGAACCATAAGTAGAACAACCTGTCTAAATGCGTGTTCTAGATTTGGTCAATTACGGGAACCAAATATAGAGCAGCCTGTCTAAAAGTTTATTCCTGATTTGGATACATTTTTCAACTAAATGTAGAACTAAAGGTGCCGCTTTTGGTTATAGTAGTGAACCATAAGTAGAACAGCTTGTCAAAAAGTATATTCTAGGTTTGGATAAAATATTAAACCAAATACAGAACTAAAGGCTCTGTTCTTCTTTTGGTTCCAGTATTGAACTAAAAGTAGAACAGCATGTCTAAAGGGTGTTCTCGATTTAGTAAACCAATGGAACCAAATGTAGAGCAGCCTTTCTAAAATTGTGTTCTAGGTTTGGATATATTTCTGAACCAAATGTAGATCTAAAGATGATGTTCTGCTTTTGGTTCTTAAAGTAAACCATAAGTAATACATTTTGGGTATTAAAAACACAACTTATGATCCAAAAACACAACTTATGAGTATATTGGATTGTATCCAAAGGGATTCAACTTCTGCTTTACCCCCATCTTTAAACTTGCGGTATTCCAGCATTTTCTTTAAGTGAGCTGCTCTACATTTGGTTCCCGTAATTGACCAAATGTGCAGCACTAGATTGTTGACTGGTGTTATCACAGAAGATAGGAACCTTGTCATAGAGAATCTCATAGTCAGCGAGCTGACTCTTCAGCCACAGTACTTGTGCACAGCAGCCAGCTGCAGTAACATATTCAGCTTCAACTGAGGACATAAAGTTTTACAAGGCCACACAAATTCTCTACCCATGTTGATGAACAACAAATCCGTGTTACACAGATCTTACAATGATTAATGGTTTTGGTTTCTTAGATTACATGGTAGCATGTTTCACCAAACACTTGCTAGCTATGTTTCACCAAAACCATAAAGTTGTACAATGCCACAGAAATTCTCTACCCATGTTGATGAATAAAAAATCTGTGTTACACAGATCTTACGATGATTAATGCTTTTGGTTTCTTAGATTGCATAGAAAATGACATAATCTGCGTAATTCAGCTTTTGAGTGCCTACCAAAGCTTTGCCACCGATACAGAAAAGGATGGAATCACCAAAAGCTTGCAAGAGATCGAAGATTGGCTATACGACGATGATGAATCTGATGAACGAGTCTATACTGGAAAACTCGATGACCTCAAAAAGGTATCTACTTTTTAGCTGTGATTTTTCTTGTGTAACAGCATACATGTATCTAATCATGTTCTTTTATGCAGCTATTGGAACCAATTGAAAAGAGATACAAGGACGAAAGGGCTAGAGCCAAAGCCGACAAAGATTTGCCAACTTTAAACTCTTTCTCCTTATAAGTGTGCTAGTTGTCTTCTAGCTGCTACAGTTTGTTGTTTCTCTTCATTCTGGAAGAGGAAAGAAATAAGATTTATGAGAAAAAAGCATCAGCTTGGTACCAGGTTACTTATCATTCGAATTGGATTAAGAAAGAATTGGAGGTGCAAGAACCAGACACTGAGGGTGAAATGATAAATCTAAGCTTTGCTTGGATTGCAACGGATTATCTTGCCCGAATCAAGATAGCACATTTCATAGATACCAGCCCTGACCATGCTGTAACAGAGCATTTGCTGGGAAGATCTTTCGTAATTGTTTTTCCCGTAGACGCCAATTCCTCCTGTATAGGCCTCCTTTTCTTGCGATTTTTGACGACAACAATGCGTGCACTTGAGTCCTCTTCAGTAGATTTGGAAGATTTAGTAGCTCTGACAGAACTATTGTTTTTGTTCATCTCTGAACTCGTCTCCACAGATGCATCAGAGATCATGTTCAAATGAAGAGAGTAAAGATTTATGTCACAAAATCACACGTCGCACATCCTATTCTACCAATACGTCTGGCTAAATTAGGGAGTGCAAGCAGATTAAAGTCGTGATATGAAAAGGTACAAAGGTTTAAAGACTTTTAATTGAAATTTACCATTAATTCTAATACATAAACATAACATAAAACAGTTCATAAGCCATCACCACATACACAAAGTCATAAGAGCTCTTTGGAAGAGATATGTTCAACCATACATGTCCATAAGATCCATCACCAAAATACACAGTCATAAAAGCTCTTTGGTTGAGCTATGTTCAACCATACATATGATTCTCTACCATATTGTCAAGGAGGAGAGTTATAATACTCATTGGTGAACGGGTGGTTAAATGCTACGCAGACGGAATTCATCCCAATGTCCAAAAATGGAGGTTCATCATTTGACACACTCGACCCTTCACTAACGGTGTAAATACCTGTTTCACCCTACTTTTTATATTAGCGAGGTTTTAGAAATTGCCTCTAATCATAGGCAGGGTGAGTCGTGTCTTGTTCAATGTCTCCAAAACGACCACTAGCCACACCATCACTGAGGTAGCATGGACTTGCACTGAGACTGCTGTCACCCCCTCTTCTGGACTCGGTTCCTCATCCCCTACCCGCTCTCTGCCTTTGACATGTCCATGAATTACCACTTCCTTCAGATGTAATGCTTTAGACGATCTCCCTTGGCTCTCGTCTCTCATCTTGCCTTTAGTTAGAAGTAGAAGTAGAGGGCACCGTTTGCCCACACTTCAGAAAAAGTCAAAAAGTATAGACGAAGTAAGAAAAAGTACATAAGGAATGAGAAAGAAAAACTTGGTTACGCGAACCGAAGGTTAGGCCAACTACTTTAGTATAGCTACACCTAAAAAGGTGTATTCCTACCCTTTCCCCTTTCTGTCAATGTTGCCAATTCCCAGAAGACTAATGTACCCTCGTGTATACAGTTGTCTAACTACTTTCTTCCTCCGACTTCTTTAGCCACTTCCGGCTTCCCCACTTCTGCATCTGTCATATTCGGGAGAGCTTGCTTCATGGCGGAGCATTAAGCAATGCTAGTAGCCTAGTGAGGGCTGGCTGTCTGGGGACATTTTAAGGTAGGGCCTGTTGGGCTTGCTTATTTTCCGGTCCGGGCTAGTTCGCAAAACCTAGACTCTCATGGCTCACTTGGAAGACGTTCGTACGTTGCTAACCTCTTATTCTCCTCCTACCCTTGAACTCTTCTTGAATCGAGGAGTGAAACCTCAGCTAGGGCTGTTCCTCTCTTCGATGGATGAGCGAAGAATAGCCTTCTGATATGATTTCTTAAGAAAACCTCAGTGGGGCGTGCCCCAACCAAAATCTAAGCGGGCCCAATGAGAAGAGACCCACCCTCCCACTCTCTCTTATTTATTCAGCGAAAAAAAACTACATAACGGGGGCCCTTCCGTTATGGGTTTTTCTTCTCCGACTTTACACAGTTTTCATTCCTCGAGTTTTCCATATTACCATCAAACGACTTTTTTTTTGTTTTTGAAATTAGGGTAATTGGGTTCGGTGATTTTCAATTTGGTGTAATTAGGTTTTCAATTTGGAGGTTTATTTTAAAAAAAAAGATAAATGGTTTTGGCGGTTTTCAATGCGGTATCTGATTCGGGTAATTGGGTTAGGGGATTGTCAATTAGGATCCTTATAATTTCATATTTTCCCAAAACACAAGTTTTTAGTGCATATGTACACAATGCTTTTAAAGCATGTATTGGGGAAATTTGGAATTATGAGGTTTAAGTTGGGTAAATATGGAATTGCCCCTTTTCAATTTGGGGTAATTGGGTTCTCACTTCAGAGGCCCGTTTGATTTGTAGACGGGTTTATGATTTGGTTATGATTTAATGTTAGGTACTTGTTATATTACTACTGATGTTACTAGATGAGTATCCGTGCATATCAACGGGATTTTATATGGTTAATGATAAAAAAAAGTTTATGGGTTATAAAAGCCATAGAATAACAACGTACTTTTAAAAATGTACCGACTTGAACCTTTTACTTTTTTATTGCCAAATATACCAACGAACTTTCAAATTTTATTTTGACTTGAAACACTTTTAAAAAATGTACACTGGGATTTTTTTTATAATTAAATAAACTTATCAATCAATCAATCAATAGTGCCAATTGAACAGAATGTATTTAGCTTGGGCTGTAATGATGATACTTTTGGGTGCATGAAACGAGGTTGCTCTCGGAAATGAAAGGAACATAAACTAACAAAAGGGTTCGTCAGACATAAAAAGTACCGTTCACCATAAGATAATAAAAGTTTAGTGACAAAGGTATAATGACAAAATATTCACTAAATCTAACATGTTTTTTGATTTTAGAAAGAGAATTTTAATAAAAAGAGTAAACTGCAAAAACTGTCCCTAAACTTTTCAAAAAATACAAAATATGTCCGCCAAAAAAATGCAAAAAATGTCCCTAACGTTTCATTTTTCTGCAAATTGTGTCTGCGAAGCGTTACTGTAGCTGCAAATTCTTGTTTTTGGCTAACGGTCGTTAGTTTTGGCCGTGTGAAATGACTATTTTACCCTCGCCTACTACAGGGACATTTTTTGCAATAAATTTTTTGTCGTTTACTATTCATATTCTTTTTGCAATAAATTTTTTGTCGTTTACTATTCATATTCTTTTTGACTTCCCATCACCACCACACAACCATCACTATCACCCTTCACCGCCATCATAAATGACAAATCTAGTTCAACAATTTTGTGACATCATAAATGACAAATCACATTTATTAATACCAAATTTGTAGCTACATATTAATACCAGTACTTAATTTTTTTTATTTTTTTTGAACGGCGAGTTAGTAGTTAGTGATTCGAGCCCACAGTGACATCTAATTGGGCAGTATGCAAGCATCAAACCTTTCTCCTTAGGGGATAAACCCCACTCCTGCTTCTAATTTTTTGATAAAAACGATTAATAAATATTTTTTTCGTAACTTGTTCTTTAATTGGGGTGTATATTTCATCTATTAGGTGATACGGTTTATGTGTTGAAAGCATATAGTTCTTTGGTGGATGTAATATTTCTAGCTCCTTGTTAGTTTTTGACCTGCACTTTTTAATACCAAGTTGAAGTGCTATATGTGAATGAAATCGGCATATTGGCATATCCACAACACACCCACAATATTTCAAACAACACCATTTAGGGTAATTTTCAAGCTAAACATTAAACAAACCATAGATTAAACATAAAAAAAACTAGAAGAATTCCAGTACGGCTGTGGGGGAAGCTCGGTGGAGTTTCAACAGCTCCCTAGCCAACTCCCAATTCATCACCACATTTTCAGCGTGATCATCATACAGAATGCAAAGCTTGACATAAAGATTCTTAAGTAAGGGGGAACAAGCAAGTACAAACTTTATTAAGGTTAATTCATTAACTGATATAGGAAACGATCGAAACACCACAGTCTCAAGCTGGCTCGACCCCATTCTGTTGCTTCCTAAATGTAATGAATAATTTTCCAAAGGTAGATCACTTTCGAATGAAGCCTGCAAATTGAGATAGTATTGAGATGTTGACTGCACGGTGGGTGTATTGATTAAATGTGGTTATACATAGTAAAATTGTTTTGGGTTTCAAAAGCTTGTTTAATGGATAGGGAAAGTGTAGGTTTTGGCAAATCATGCTAAAAAAGTCATCAAAGATAGGGAGCACCAAAGTAGATGTAACATTATCCATGAAATAATAGAAATTACATTTTAACCTAGCATTTTGTGGCTAAACGGATGATGACCTAGCATTTGTATATCTCATGAACATCCAGATATGTTTATCTTAACGTATGTAATGGAGTTCAAATCCACATCATGAGTATATTGGATTGTATCCAAAGGGATTCAAATTCCGCAAGAAGATGTTTGAGGAAATTGACAGACTCGTGGCATCTTTTTCAAAAAGATAAAGTCAAACATCATCACTTGGAGATGGTCTCCTCATACATGAATTCGGCTCATCTCACTCGTAAGCTTTGCATGATTTGAAATGAGGGAATCAACAGTCAAGGTACGTTGACCCATTAGTAACTCACTTAAAGAAAATGCTAGAATATAATTGTTTATTCCTTTGGTATATGTCATGAACATCTAGATATGTTTATCTTAACGTATGCAAGGAGTTCAAATCCACATCATGAGTATATTGGATTGTATCCAAAGGGATTCAAATTCCGCAAGAAGATGTTTGAGAAAATTGACACTCTCGTGGCATTTTTTTCAAAAACACAAAGTCAAACATCATCACTTAGAGATGGTCTCCTCACACATGAAGTCGGCTCATCTCACTCGTAAACTTTGCATGCTTTGAAATAAGGGAATCAACAGTCAAGGTACGTTAACCCATTAGTAACTCACTTAAAGAAAATGTTGGAATACCGCAAGTTTAAAGAAGGGGGTAAAGTAGAAGGTGACGAGTGTTTAAGGAAGGTGACTAGTGTTTAAGGAAAGAAAAAAAGGAGAATCCAGAGTTTAAGGAAAGAAAAAATGAAGAATCCATCAAGAATTGTTTATTCCTTTGGTATATCTCATGAACATCCAGACATGTTTATCTTAACGTATGTAAGGAGTTCAAATCCACATCATGAGTATATTGGATTGTATCCAAAGGGATTCAAATTCCGCAAGAAGATGTTTGAGGAAATTGACAGACTCGTGGCATCGTTTTCAAAAAGACAAAGTCGAACATCATCACTTGGAGATGGTCTCCTCATACATGAATTCGGTTCATCTCACTCGTAAACTTTGCATGATTTGAAATGAGGGAATCAACAGTCAAGGTACGTTAACCCATTAGTAACTCACTTAAAGAAAATGCTAGAATATCGCAAGTTTAAAGAAAGGGGTAAAGTAGAAGTTGACGAGAGTTTAAGGATAGAAAAAATGGAGAATCCATCAAGAATCATTTATTCCATTGGTATATCTCATGAACATTCAGACATGTTTATCATTTTGACTTATTTGTACGCGGCCTCACCAAATAATCACTTGAGCAACCTTGTTAGTACATTTTATAAGATATAAATATAAAGTGTTGTTGGCAAGGTCACCAAAAGTGGTAATTTGTAAGTGAAATTACCTAACTCCTTACGAAAATTCAGATTTTATTATTATTAATGAGGTTGTGAGTTTAGGGATTGCAATGGTTAGTATATATAATTTAAATTACATGTCCAAAACAAAACTTACAATACACTTAAAAGAGTATATGAAAAACTTTTTCCCACGGCTTGAGCTACGGCCATACCACGTGTAGGTTACAATATATCTATAGATTATCAACTTTAGTCTCGTATAATTATAACTGCATGCTTGCCATTTAGAAGTCGTACTTTCTGGTTCATCGTCTTTTGTTTTTCATAGTGCAACATCTTTACATAATTGTTATATGTTCCAGGCCGCGGTGATTACAAGGTTTTACTTTACTAAAACATTGTTACCTGCATTTGTGCAGGTGATCAGTCTACAACACCAGCGTTATAGAGTTCTAGTTTTGGCACTTCATCAACGCCTTCCACTACAATGACGGGTCAACACGCTATTAATCCATTTTGTGTCCCAGAGATCTCAATAACAAACACCATTTGTGTCTGACAATGGTAGTGATACAACAGCAAAGCCAACCGGTTCGTGCACTAAGCCGATCAATCAAAGTTATTTATTTCCCGGCTTGTTTGGTATCTCTAACCCGACACCAGAGTCGACGCGTTCTCCTTTTGGCAAATGGGACATCAGAGGTAAACAGTTTTTTATTTTTCTGTAAGTTGATTTTTTTTCTAGTAAATAACAATTTTAGATGACAATAGATTTACAATTTATATTATATGTATGCTATTGGTTTTCTCAAAATAATAGTATTGGGTTACCCATGCTCCTCCAGCTCATTCTACAGCCATTAGTAACTCACTTAAAGAAAATGTTGGAATACCGCAAGTTTAAAGAAGGGGGTAAATCAGAAGTTGACTAGAGTTTAAGGAAAGAAAAAATAGAGATCTTCAAACTAAAACCCTTAGGGTTGTTTGAACCAAATGTAGAACTAAAGGTGCCGCTCTTCTTTTGGTTATAGTAGTGAACCATAAGTAGAATAGCCTGTCAAAAAGTGTATTCTAGGTTTGGATAAAATTTTAAACCAAATGCAGAACTAAAGACCATGTTCTACGTTTAAAGAAAGGGGTAAACCAGAAGTTGATGAGAGTTTAAGGAAAGAAAAAATGAAGAATCCATCAAGAATCGTTTATTCCTTTGGTATATCTCATGAACATCCAGACACGTTTATCTTAACGTATGTAAGGAGTTCAAATCCACATCATGAGTATATTGGATTATATCCAAAGGGATTCAAATTCCGCAAGAAGATGTTTGAGGAAATTGACAGACTCGTGGCATTTATGTCATTGAACAACCTATTACCCATGCTCCTCCAGCTCATTCTATAACCGAAGTGCTAGCAGCTTGGAATAATATGGATAGGGAAAGTGTAGGTTTTGCCAAATCATGCTAAAAAAGTCATCAAAGATAGGGAGCACCAAAGTAGATGTAACATTATCCATGAAATAATAGAAATTACATTTTAGAAATACTTTGAATAACTCGTTAATAAACTATTAATATTTAGCTTAGTTTGATCCTATAAACAAGCTTTTGAAACCCAAAACCTACACTTTAAAGTATTTCGAAAGCTTACGAACCAAACGAGAGCTTAATGGGTTTCGTAACGCCCAAAAGCTCATTCGAGCTTATTCATAATAAGCTGAGCTTATAAGCTCATTTATAGGCTAAAAGAAACTAGTTGTGTGTAAAGAGAAACTCGAAGTAAGAGCATGCATGGTTTGTGTGCGAGAGGTCCTTGGTTCAAATCTCACTTAGGACAGTTTTCTTTTACTAATTTGTTATTTTTGAAACATTAGACTTTTGGCAGTTTTAATCCCTCAAGATTAAACACTTATCACATTTTATTAAAGTTTTATAACTTAGAAACTTGTATGGTTTTTGACAGTTTTAGTCCTCCCACTCCAAACCACTTTGTATTTTTGGTGCAATCTTTATTATATCAAAACGTTGCCATTTCAGTCCTTCAATTTTGGACAAGTTAACATTAGTATTCCCTAAAAGTTATAAGTTTAATCACTTATATACTTTTACCACTTTTCGTTAATTGAATATATATTTAACACATATTTTATTTGACGACCACATCTGTGTATCTCTAGAATAATATATTTATCCAAATATATTATCTGCTCGCGACTTCAATTGACCGCATGGCCAAACATGAGGTACTAGGTTTCCCATTAGGGCATAAGAAGATTATACGCCGTAACGTGATGAATTATGACTCTGATCTCAGTAAAGAATGGAAGGAGTACAGTATGAAGAAGGTGGGTCTGAAAGATATTTCGGAAAGAATCATGAATGACACAACAGCTAACCGGATGTTCCAAGTGGACTTCCTTATCTTGATGTCGAGTTTAATTCATTGAGATTACCCAAGAACACATTAAATCGATAGAAACGATAATCAATTGCCCCTCTAGGGTTTGGTAGCATTCCACAAAAGCCCAATTCCCTCTTAAATATTAAACCCCGACCCTTTCACCTTTTGAACCCCCTCTTTAACCTTTAGTATCAGTTTGATCAAATTATTAGTTTTGCAAACATTATAGATTTTACAGAATTTATGCATTCATAAAATGGATTTCGTTTGTATATGTAATCTAAAGTATCTAGTTTTAGAACTTTTAGATGTGAAATTATCATTATGTTGTTGTTTTGACCATGTCAGTATAAAACTCAGATAAAAAAAAATGAAAAAGTCAATCCTAATAGCAATCCCAAATAACCCGACTCGATAAAAACCAACCCAAAAAAGCGACTCTATATAGTGCATACCCTTCTCTAAAATCCTAGATCCGCCACTGAGAAAAGGGATCAGTTGGACAATTGCAAACCTTGTGTGTGATGTTGAAAAGGTGGAATGACTCTCCGTTACTTTTTTTTTGTTCCGCCTAATACATTGGGGGGTCAATTAGTCATAATGGGCTTTGGGCTTAAGTTTTATCACAAATATTACAAAGTCATTTGAGCTAAGTAGAGTTTAATTTTGCTATATGATGAGTGTGTAAATACTCATCATTTTTGTCCCATTTAAACTATTAAAATGACTGAAAACATACAAATATACCAAATTATACTGCAAATATCCTTGGATTGTGTTTTTATGTGTTTCAGGTACAAAAGGTTGAAAACATAGCAATAACGGGCATTTTTGGGATCGACTCGATTACGTTTAGTCAAGACGGAGTCAAAGTTAACCCCGGGATATATATTTTTGGAATCAGCTCAGAAAAACGGATACAAAACCATATTTGTATTTTTATGGGCCAACCCGACCCATTTTATTGGGCAAAGTCAGCCAAATAAAATGCAAATATCTAAACCTTAAATCCAAATCCAATCCAAAAATCCGGCCCAATCCACAAAAGCCCAATTCCCTCTTAAATATTAAACCCCGACCCTTTCACCTTTTGAACCCCCTCTTTAACCTTTGACCCCGGTCCAAAAGACCAAAACAAATAAGCACCCCCTTGGTCAACCTCCCCTAGTCAAACCTCATCCCCTACCCCCACTAGCCCGCCAAAACTAGATTACGGGCGGGTGTTAGTTTTAGCAATCTACTTTTTCTAAACACTAAAGATTCAGTGGAAATGATGCAGATCTTGCAACTTCTACTCTTTTCTGAAAATAACAATAGGGGTATTTGGTAAATAGACAATGGAAATGATGCATCATTCATGATTTAAACCATTCTAACTGAGTGAGGAAACCTTTTTAAAGGAGCATGAATTGGTTGCATGCCATCAACAAGGTTGGATAAGGCTTGGAGCTTGCTGATATAATTAAGATGCTACATTAGAGTACATGTGCATAAGTTACAAACCATCATTAGAGTACATGCTAAATTAGCTAAGGGAAACTTTCTGCAGCAATTACACAACGATATAAGATTGTTTTAAGCATATAATTATTAATAATGAAGATGCAGAGCTACATGAAGCCTTTTGAGTCGGCTGGAATGATCTTATACATACCACATTTTTCCCTGCTGCTGACTTGAAGTGCAGCTTTATCTGGGCCTTCATTTCTGTTTGCCCCTGCAACCTACCCACCCATTTCATCTACTTAGAACTATTTCATAGTCAAACCACTCAAACATCTTCAACCTTCTTCCACCATTAACATCAAGAATGCTGTACCTCTAGTTCTCGGTCTTGATCGCATGAACTACGACATCTGGAGAGAATTATTTGAAACCCATTGTCTTGGGTTTGGAGTCTTCGATCACTGATGGAGTCAATTTTATAACAACCATCTAATAATGAGACAGAGGAGTAAAATCTTCTAAATAATAGTAGGATGGTGGTCCTTTTTGTTTTTGCTCATCAAGTAATTCAACAAAAGTGCGTGTATCGGTGGGATGATCATTAAGGACCGGGGGCTGGTTTCTGGAAGGTGTTATGTAGGAGTTCCGGGACTGAGGTGAACTAATCGGGAACGAAAAGGTGGTAGCTGTGACTGAGTTGTGACTGAGTTGGGGCTGCGAATTAATCGGGGACGAAAAGATGGTAGCTGTGTCGGGAGACCGCTGTGACTGAGGTGAATGCTGGTAGCTGTGACTGGAGAGGGACTACGAATTAATTGGGGACGACAAGATGGGTGAATGCTGTGACTGAGGTGAATGCTGGTAGCTGTGACTGGAGAGGGGCTGCGAATCATCTAGTTTTAAGGACTTTCTAATGAACTCCTCAACGGGTTTACGGTCTTTCCAAAGCGTAAGCGCCCGTGCGTAAATTTTTTCATAGTCCTGGTTCGAATCACCCTTGTTCTGTTTAAGCTTAATACCTCGTGGTTTCCAATCAACTGATTTTCCCACATACTCCCCAAGCCCCCTGAACTGCTTTAGATGAATAAGTGGTCGATGATACGCCACAAAATTCATGCATATCACCGGGGCAAGACAGGTCACAAAAGGAGGTTGGAGCCGCATACCATCATCCAACATCTCGTCATCGTATGGATGCCATTTTATTTCCTTTTTTATACAAAGAATTATATTAGAAGAATATATTGTTTTCCCTGAATATTTGGATTTCCGGGTTCCTCCTTTTGTTCGACGTGTGTTTCCGGACAAAGCGAAAAAACTAGAAAAGCTGAAGTCTGTATCCTTTTGTAAGTAGTGAGTTCTCCAGGATCATCCTCATTCCAAGGAACATGAGGATCCCACTCAGTGTAGTCATTGTTATCCTTGTAGTAGTTATGCCATGTTATGACATTATATTTAAATATGTCTGGTTCAATGCCCAATAGGTGGTTGAACTATTTTTCCCTTAAGCATGGTCCGAAATCGTAAGAGAAAATGTCCGGCTCTACTGCGAGTAATTCCTCGTCCAAATTGATGGCATTAATCGTGTAGAGGGGTTGAGAATCATCCTTTTGGACTAAATCCTGTAGTATTCGGATTTGGCGTTTATGGCCCTTCCGGATGTGGTCTGTCCGGATTTGGTCCTTTCGGACACATACACGGACAATACATATAAATCATTTTCTTGACAACCCTAACTTTATAAAGGGACTAGTTTTATAAAGTTGAAATATTTATAAATAGAAAGTTTTTATTGAAACTTGTGTTATAAGGTTGTATGCATGCTTCCTTATACATAACTAGGAATATGTAAAAAAAAGGTAAGACTAGTGGTCGAAATCAATGAAGAAACCCTAATGGAAAGCCATGGAAGTCATAATGGGTTTTGTTATGGAAACGGTATCATTTGTTAATGTTTATACTAATACTATTAAGCCTGATCCTAATTTTTCAAAAAGGGGCCGCGAATGTGGTTGATGAATAGAAGTAGGTATCAAATCAAATTATAGTATTAGTGTTGTCCGTTGTTACTTAATGTTGGCATGTTAATTTTACATAAAGTTGGATGGGAGTCTAGAAACATAATAAAATTTATTATTATTATTATTATTATTATTATTATTATTATTATTATTATTATTATTATTATAAATACCATTTTATTGTTATGTACATTCCTTTATTATTTATTATTATTTTTATTATCACTTTATACTCCATATTGTTATGTACACTCCTTTATTATATACATTCAAGAAAATCTCATTTAAAGGAACAAATGATTTAAATAAGGAACAAAGGATTTTTAGAGAATCCATCATGTGTTTATGGTCTAGGGTATGTGTTTGGGGTGGATGACTGTGTCAGTGATGGTGAATAAGCAGGCACTATTCATAGAAGGCCTCCTTTAAAGATACGTTAAGATAAACATGTCTAGATGCTCATGAGATATACCAAAGGAATAAACAATTCTTGATGGATTCTCCATTTTTGCTTTCCTTAAACTCTCGTCAACTTCTGCTTTACCCCCATCTTTAAACTTGCGGTATTCCAGCATTTTCTTTAAGTGAGCTGCTCTACATTTGGTTCCCGTAATTGGCCAAATCCAAAACACACATTTAGACAGGCTGTTCTACTTATGGTTCACTATTATAACCAAAATAAAGAACAACATCTTTAGTTCCCCGTTTGGTTCTAAAATATTCTAACGAATTGACGGTCCTGCATCTTGAGGATCATTGTCATACTCCAAAGCTAGGCCATGTGGTTTAGAGAATAGGGTAAAGGCAGTTTTGGTCCATGTATTTTGTGGCTAAACGGATGATGACCTAGCGTTTGTATATCTCATGAACATCCAGACATGTTTATCTTAACGTATGTAAGGAGTTCAAAACCACATCATGAGTATATTGGATTGTATCCAAAAGGATTCAACTTCTGCTTTACCCCCATCTTTAAACTTGCAGTATTCCAGCATTTTCTTTAAGTGAGCTGCTCTACATTTGGTTCCCGTAATTGACCAAATCCAAAACACACATTTAGACAGGCTGTTCTACTTATGGTTCACTATTATAACCAAAATAAAGAACGACATCTTTAGTTCCCCGTTTGGTTCTAAAATATTCTAACGAATTGACGGTCCTGCATCTTGAGGATCATTGTCATACTCCAAAGCTAGGCCATGTGGTTTAGAGAATAGGGTAAATGCAGTTTTGGTCCATGTATTTTGTGGCTAAACGGATGATGACCTAGCATTTTGTGGCTAAACGGATGATGACCTAGCATTTGTATATCTCATGAACATCCAGATATGTTTATCTTAACGTATGTAAGGAGTTCAAATCCACATCATGAGTATATTGGATTGTATCCAAAGGGATTCAAATTCCGCAAGAAGATGTTTGAGGAAATTGACAGACTCGTGGCATCTTTTTCAAAAAGATAAAGTCAAACATCATCACTTGGAGATGGTCTCCTCATACATGAATTCGGCTCATCTCACTCGTAAGCTTTGCATGATTTGAAATGAGGGAATCAACAGTCAAGGTACGTTGACCCATTAGTAACTCACTTAAAGAAAATGCTAGAATATCGCAAGTTTAAAGAAGGGGGTAAAGTAGAAGTTGACGAGAGTTTAAGGATAGAAAAAATGGAGAATCCATCAAGAATCGTTTATTCCATTGGTATATCTCATGAACATTCAGACATGTTTATCATTTTGACTCATTTGTACGCGGCCTCACCAAATAATCACTTGAGCAACCTTATTTTATAAGATATAAATATAAAGTGTTGTTGGCAAGGTCACCAAAAGTGGTAATTTGTAAGTGAAATTACCTAACTCCTTACGAAAATTCAGATTTTATTATTATTAATGAGGTTGTGAGTTTAGGGATTGCAATGGTTAGTATATATAATTTAAATTACATGTCAAAAACAAAACTTACAATACACTTAAAAGAGTATATGAAAAACTTTTTCCCACGGCTTGAGCTACGACCATACCACGTGTAGGTTACAATATATCTGTAGATTATCAACTTTAGTCTCGTATAATTATAACTGCATGCTTGCCATTTAGAAGTCGTACTTTCTGGTTCATCGTATTTTGTTTTTCATAGTGCAACATCTTTACATAATTGTTATATGTTCCAGGCCGCGGTGATTACAAGGTTTTACTTTACTAAAAGGGGCCGCGAATGTGGTTGATGAATAGAAGTAGGTATCAAATCAAATTATAGTATTAGTGTTGTCCGTTGTTACTTAATGTTGGCATGTTAATTTTACATAAAGTTGGATGGGAGTCTAGAAACATAATAAAATTTATTATTATTATTATTATTATTATTATTATTATTATTATTATTATTATTATAAATACCATTTTATTGTTATGTACATTCCTTTATTATTTATTATTATTTTTATTATCACTTTATACTCCATATTGTTATGTACACTCCTTTATTATATACATTCAAGAAAATCTCATTTAAAGGAACAAATGATTTAAATAAGGAACAAAGGATTTTTAGAGAATCCATCATGTGTTTATGGTCTAGGGTATGTGTTTGGGGTGGATGACTGTGTCAGTGATGGTGAATAAGCAGGCACTATTCATAGAAGGCCTCCTTTAAAGATACGTTAAGATAAACATGTCTAGATGCTCATGAGATATACCAAAGGAATAAACAATTCTTGATGGATTCTCCATTTTTGCTTTCCTTAAACTCTCGTCAACTTCTGCTTTACCCCCATCTTTAAACTTGCGGTATTCCAGCATTTTCTTTAAGTGAGCTGCTCTACATTTGGTTCCCGTAATTGGCCAAATCCAAAACACACATTTAGACAGGCTGTTCTACTTATGGTTCACTATTATAACCAAAATAAAGAACAACATCTTTAGTTCCCCGTTTGGTTCTAAAATATTCTAACGAATTGACGGTCCTGCATCTTGAGGATCATTGTCATACTCCAAAGCTAGGCCATGTGGTTTAGAGAATAGGGTAAAGGCAGTTTTGGTCCATGTATTTTGTGGCTAAACGGATGATGACCTAGCGTTTGTATATCTCATGAACATCCAGACATGTTTATCTTAACGTATGTAAGGAGTTCAAAACCACATCATGAGTATATTGGATTGTATCCAAAAGGATTCAACTTCTGCTTTACCCCCATCTTTAAACTTGCAGTATTCCAGCATTTTCTTTAAGTGAGCTGCTCTACATTTGGTTCCCGTAATTGACCAAATCCAAAAAACACATTTAGACAGGCTGTTCTACTTATGGTTCACTATTATAACCAAAATAAAGAATGACATCTTTAGTTCCCCGTTTGGTTCTAAAATATTCTAACGAATTGACGGTCCTGCATCTTGAGGATCATTGTCATACTCCAAAGCTAGGCCATGTGGTTTATAGAATAGGGTAAATGCAGTTTTGGTCCATGTATTTTGTGGCTAAACGGATGATGACCTAGCATTTTGTGGCTAAACGGATGATGACCTAGCATTTGTATATCTCATGAACATCCAGATATGTTTATCTTAACGTATGTAAGGAGTTCAAATCCACATCATGAGTATATTGGATTGTATCCAAAGGGATTCAAATTCCGCAAGAAGATGTTTGAGGAAATTGACAGACTCGTGGCATCTTTTTCAAAAAGATAAAGTCAAACATCATCACTTGGAGATGGTCTCCTCATACATGAATTCGGCTCATCTCACTCGTAAGCTTTGCATGATTTGAAATGAGGGAATCAACAGTCAAGGTACGTTGACCCATTAGTAACTCACTTAAAGAAAATGCTAGAATATCGCAAGTTTAAAGAAGGGGGTAAAGCAGAAGTTGACGAGAGTTTATCTTAACGTATGCAAGGAGTTCAAATCCACATCATGAGTATATTGGATTGTATCCAAAGGGATTCAAATTCCGTAAGAAGATGTTTGAGAAAATTGACACTCTCGTGGCATTTTTTTCAAAAACACAAAGTCAAACATCATCACTTAGAGATGGTCTCCTCACACATGAAGTCGGCTCATCTCACTCGTAAACTTTGCATGCTTTGAAATAAGGGAATCAACAGTCAAGGTACGTTAACCCATTAGTAACTCACTTAAAGAAAATGTTGGAATACCGCAAGTTTAAAGAAGGGGGTAAAGTAGAAGGTGACGAGTGTTTAAGGAAGGTGACTAGTGTTTAAGGAAAGAAAAAAAGGAGAATCCAGAGTTTAAGGAAAGAAAAAATGAAGAATCCATCAAGAATTGTTTATTCCTTTGGTATATCTCATGAACATCCAGACATGTTTATCTTAACGTATGTAAGGAGTTCAAATCCACATCATGAGTATATTGGATTGTATCCAAAGGGATTCAAATTCCGCAAGAAGATGTTTGAGGAAATTGACAGACTCGTGGCATCTTTTTCAAAAAGACAAAGTCGAACATCATCACTTGGAGATGGTCTCCTTATACATGAATTCGGTTCATCTCACTCGTAAACTTTGCATGATTTGAAATGAGGGAATCAACAGTCAAGGTACGTTGACCCATTAGTAACTCACTTAAAGAAAATGCTAGAATATCGCAAGTTTAAAGAAGGGGGTAAAGTAGAAGTTGACGAGAGTTTAAGGATAGAAAAAATGGAGAATCCATCAAGAATCGTTTATTCCATTGGTATATCTCATGAACATTCAGACATGTTTATCATTTTGACTCATTTGTACGCGGCCTCACCAAATAATCACTTGAGCAACCTTGTTAGTACATTTTATAAGATATAAATATAGAACCAGCAAAGAATGTTGCTTTCCAACCTGTTGATTGTGAGATGAAGTTGAACAACTCGGTGGCCTTACTGGAATCAATCCACAAACCTCTTCAAGACCTTTTTTATTACTTGATAAAGAGCCCTGTTGCTGTTGCTTTGACCAAGGAACCATCAAACTACTACCCTCAATACTTAAGGGAGTTTTGGTACACAGCCGAAGCAGACTCATCCACCAAGTCCATTACATTCTCTCTTTCAACGGTGAAGGAGAAACTGACGATTGATATTCCTCTATTTGCTGATCTTCTTGGATTACCAAAGGGTGATACCTTTGTTAATCCTCCCTCAAAGGATGTTTTGAAGAAGTCATTTGCCTCTTTGGGTCTACATGATCCAAAGCACCCAGAGCTCACCTCAGAACAAGTTGCTAATACTTCACCTCTGAAGGTGATGTATTTCTCTCCCGTTTGGAAGACCATGATGACATATATGGTGAAAGTTCTAGGAGGAAACTCTGGCTCCCATGATCAGCCGAACCTCACACAGCAAGTATTTGCTTGGATGAAGGCCATAGCCAACTCTTTGTTAGAGACATGGTGAGTTTAAGACCATGACATTAAACCAGTTAGATGTCTATTTTGAAAAACAATTGAGTTTTAAGATAAAATTGTTGGGAACTATATTTTGAGTTGATTATGACAAAAACAAATAAAAAGTAAAGACAAGGACTTAAATGTACAAGATGAACTTCTACAAGCTGGTGGACAAAATTGTAGAAGATATGCAAGATATCAGAAGATATTATTATAGAAAATCTTTACTTTATTTATTGTTATCTTTCTCTGTAAGTCATGGACTCTATTATATAAAGAGACATAGACGTAGGTTTTACATAATCCAGTATTCACAATGTAAAACTAAAGGGGTGTGTGTGTGTTCTAGGTGTTAAGTCTTTGTAAGAAACCTAGATTAGTAGGTTAGTAGGGTTTGTGTTCTAGCCTCAAGGATCTTAGGATTCCGGTTATGTTTGTTAGAGTAACCGGTCAACCATTGATCAAGGTAGAATTGGGGCTTGTAGTTGTTTGTTAATGAAAGTGAAGAGTTAGAGAAAAACCTTGTTGATAATTGTTCTTTTCCGCTATGTTTTATCATATGAACGATTGTTATTATCCTAGATTCAAAGGTTTAACCGCCTAGAGTACAAGATCTAAAGCACCACCGCCGCGATGTTCATAAGATATACCAAAGGAATAAACGATTCTTGATGGATTCTTCATTTTTTCTTTCCTTAAACTCTCATCAACATCATGAGTATATTGGATTGTATCCAAAGGGATTCAAATTCCACAAGAGGATGTTTGAGGAAATTGACAGACTCGTGGCATTTATGTCATTGAACAACCTATTACCCATGCTCCTCCAGCTCATTCTATAGCCGAAGTGCTGGCAGCTTAGAATAATCTTTATAATGCGCATAATGAGATGGCTTGTCTTATGCTTTGGAGTATGACAATGATCCTCAAGATGCAGGACCGTCAATTCGTTAAAAAATTTCGGAACCAAACGGGAAACTAAAGATTCCGTTCTTTATTTTGGTTATAATAGTGAACCATAAGTAGAACAACCTGTCTAAATGCGTGTTCTAGATTTGGTCATTTACGGGAACCAAATATAGAGCAGCCTGTCTAAAAGTTTATTCCTGATTTGGATACATTTTTCAACTAAATGTACAACTAAAGGTGCCGCTTTTGGTTATAGTAGTGAACCATAAGTAGAACAGCCTGTCAAAAAGTATATTCTAGGTTTGGATAAAATATTAAACTAAATACAGAACTAAAGGCTCTGTTCTTCTTTTGGTTTCAGTACTGAACTAAAAGTAGAACAGCCTGTCTAAAGGGTGTTCTCGATTTAGTAAACCAATGGAACCAAATGTAGAGCAGCCTTTCTAAAATTATGTTCTAGGTTTGGATATATTTCTGAACCAAATGTAGATCTAAAGATGATGTTATGCTTTTGGTTCTTAAAGTAAACCATAAGTAATACATTTTGGGTATTAAAAACACAACTTATGATCCAAAAACACAACTTATGAGTATATTGGATTGTATCCAAAGGGATTCAACTTCTGTTTTACCCCCATCTTTAAACTTGCGATATTCCAACATTTTCTTTAAGTGAGTTGCTCTACATTTGGTTCCCGTAATTGACCAAATCCAAAACACACATTTAGACAGGCTGTTCTACTTATGGTTCACTATTATAACCAAAATAAAGAACGACATCTTTAGTTCCCCGTTTGGTTCTAAAATATTCTAACGAATTGACGGTCCTGCATCTTGAGGATCATTGTCATACTCCAAAGCTAGGCCATGTGGTTTAGAGAATAGGGTAAAGGCAGTTTTGGTCCATGTATTTTGTGGCTAAACGGATGATGACCTAGCATTTGTATATCTCATGAACATCCAGACATGTTTATCTTAACGTATGTAAGGAGTTCAAATCTACATCATGAGTATATTGGATTGTATCCAAAGGGATTCAAATTCCGCAAGAAGATGTTTGAGGAAATTGACAGACTCGTGGCATCTTTTTCAAAAAGATAAAGTCAAACATTATCACTTGGAGATGGTCTCCTCATACATGAATTCGGCTCATCTCACTCGTAAGCTTTGCATGATTTGAAATGAGGAAATCAACAGTCAAGGTACGTTAACCCATTAGTAACTCACTTAAAGAAAATGCTAGAATATCGCAAGTTTAAAGAAGGGGGTAAAGCAGAAGTTGACGAGAGTTTAAGGAAAGAAAAAATGGAGAATCCATCAGGAATTGTTTATTCCTTTGGTATATGTCATGAACATCTAGATATGTTTATCTTAACGTATGCAAGGAGTTCAAATCCACATCATGAGTATATTGGATTGTATCCAAAGGGATTCAAATTCCGCAAGAAGATGTTTGAGAAAATTGACACTCTCGTGGCATTTTTTTAAAAACACAAAGTCAAACATCATCACTTGGAGATGGTCTCCTCACACATGAAGTCGGCTCATCTCACTCGTAAACTTCGCATGCTTTGAAATGAGGGAATCAATAGTCAAGGTACGTTAACCCATTAGTAACTCACTTAAAGAAAATGTTGGAATACCGCAAGTTTAAAGAAGGGGGTAAAGTAGAAGGTGACGAGAGTTTAAGGAAAGAAAAAAAGGAGAATCCAGAGTTTAAGGAAAGAAAAAATAAAGAATCCATCAAGAATTGTTTATTCCTTTGGTATATCTCATGAACATCCAGACATGTTTATCTTA